>JAJJMA010118564.1:51461-115931 GCA_023529015.1 Papaver nudicaule
CTGCTTGCTAGTGTCTGAGGGTGATTTTTGTTTTGTTTTGTACTCTGTTGTAACTTGTACCGTTCAATGATCCAGGTGCATCTTGATTACCTGGAAGATGGTGCGGATATTATCATTACAGGGTCTTATCAGGTACTCGGAGATCTTTCGTGCTCTTGCATTTGTATTTTGATTTTGGGTTATGGTGGAAGAGATACAAATTAATTAAGAGAATGACTCCACCCAGGTCTGTGTCAAGTACCACCACCTCTGGGTGATAGTCATAGTGGATATGGTGGCGGTTTCAGGAGTGGACAAGTTTATGGAAGTTAGGAGGACCTCACCCAGTGATTGTATCCATGATAGATATGATAAGGTTGGGAAAGAATTTGTTTGTTTTTTTTGTTTTTAATGAATTTTCTGTTTGATAGGTTGATTTTGTTTCTGATTTTGATTTTTGGGATTATATTTGTAGGTGAAAGCAGTGAGGGATACAATGAATTCCATGATAGAAGCTTGGAAAGATGTTCCTGATGTTTCTGTTGAAGGGTACCACAGGCCAAATCCAAAAGTTCTACTCGAGGTAAATTTGTTTCTGGTACTAGAGTAGTGGTTTTTGGTACTGTTGTGTATGAGTGTACTTGGATGTGCATTCAGCTGAGTGTTCTTTGATTAGTTCATGTTTTGAGATCACTTCGCAGTCCGATTCCTCACCTACTCAAAACTCATTGAAGAGAAAAAAAAATCATTTTGGTTTTGCTTGAGATTTTTGTATTTACATTTTGTTGTTTGATTTC
Organism: Papaver nudicaule; assembly: GCA_023529015.1. Taxonomy (NCBI): domain Eukaryota; kingdom Viridiplantae; phylum Streptophyta; class Magnoliopsida; order Ranunculales; family Papaveraceae; genus Papaver; species Papaver nudicaule. The sequence goes on from JAJJMA010118564.1 coordinate 52,238, forward strand.
CATGTACTACTTCAAGAGTTGAAGGATCTGTTTATTGTGATTGTTTCCAGTTTCAGTTTTGGGATCCCTTTACCTTAAATCTTTATTGTTTTTGTGTTGTAATTGGATTGCTTATGTTTCACAGAGAATGCAAGTGATGGGAAGTTCCCACCTAGCTCGAGAAGTTCCGTTAATAGATCTTTTGAATCTCCGGAAGCTAGGAAACAATCGCCTGCAAGCAGGGCAAGTCCACCTGATACATCCTCCATGACAACTGCCAGACAAAGGAGTCCTTTAAAGGGTAGTAGTTTGAAATCAAGCCCAACACTGTAAGTTCTATTAGTCTTCTTGCTTTTTTACTGAAACCAACTATCTATATAATTCAAAAAATATCCTATGTAGTTAGCCTTATCTTACATATCGATGTACTTTCTGGTGACACATTTTGTGTGCAACGATGGAGCTCGTACTGTTGTTGGACTTATAGGTCTGTGTATATATTAATATTTTTGTTTTTTGGATTTTTGTAAATGATTGAATAACAAGGATGATGTTCATCAAATGATTGATTAATTAGATTTGTGTTTTACGTCTAAATTTTTTTCTCATGTACATGAAACTCCCTCGCTTTCTCTCTACTTTGTTTGTACTTTTCTCTGAAATTCTTAATATCTAAAAGGGATTTCTGATTTCTTTGTTTCTGTTTGCAGGAAATGTCATTTCATTCGGTTTGTTTGCCTCTCCAACATTTTATGATACTATCAAGAGAGGAGCAGTAGAAGATTATTCAACAAATCCATACTTAACAACGATTCTGAACTGTGCATTATGGGTGTTCTATGGACTATACCATTCAATCATTCTCACAGTATTCTTGTGGTCACCATTAATGCAGTTGGGCTTGTTATGGAATTTGCTTACATTGTTTGTTACGTCATGTACGCTACAAAGAAACAAATAGTAAGATTTTCTTTTCTCAAAAATAATCCCTGCTAATTTTCATGATTTGTTTTTTTTTTTCTATGTTTGGTCCAACAATTTAGTCAGATTTGATATCATGCATTTGTTCATTTTATGCAGGACAATTTCAAGATGGCCTTTAAAGGGTGGCTCTAATGGTCACGTGGTTGGTGGAGCAGTTGCGGGTCTTTTACTAGCTTCTAGAAAACTCCAAGTAAGACACTACATGGTTACTTTTACCCTTACATTAGATATAGCATGTAGCCGTGATTTCATGATTCCTACTAGCTTTTAGCAAAATCCAAGTTAGACATTACAGGGTTACTTTTAGCCTTGTATTAGATATAGCATGTAGCCATGAGTTCATGATTCATTCAATTTTCTTTGCAATTGGTTCTAACTTGGTGAAATCGTTGCTTGGCAAGGCTATGGAGGAGTACGAATGTCGCCTGGCGATCCAGAATGAATCAGTAAGCTTCTCTAAGCATTGTTAGTAATTTGTATATTTTGTCAAGTGAAAAAGGATTCTTGTTCTGTCACTCTTAGTAGTTGTTGTTGTGGTGATAGAAATTTTTAATGTATGAATTTTTTTAGCTTTTTTGGCTAAGTGTAAGAACAAGAATACTAGAGTATGAAATTTTTGTAAGTGTGCGAAGTATTGATTTTGGCTAAGTGTTAATTTTTTTTTGAAATGTCTATTGAAATTTGTTGACTCTCTATCCAAGGTCTAAAAAGACTGGCATGTTGACCATGACCAAAAAGACTGGCCCGGTAAAAATTAAGATCGAAAGCAAGCCGTTGCTGGTAAAAATATCTGAAACGGTAATCAACCGTTGCTGGTAAAAATATCTGAAACGGTCGATCCGCCGTTGCTGATTAAAATTTGAAACGGTTACAAAGCCGTTGCTGGGAAATAAAAGAAACGGAAAGCAAGCCGTTGCGGGCAAAATTAAGCAACGGCTGAACTCGGCCGTTGCTAGGACCGTTGCTACCCGGGAGACGCAACGGCAGCATTACCGTTGCTAAAATTCGTCACATATTGAATGGCAATGGTTGGCCACCGTTTCTAACACTTTTAGCAACAGATAGTCACCGTTGCTACCGTCAAAAATTGGTGTAGTGTAATTTAGGTCAATATCCATATTAAGGTGGATTTCCTAGTTGAGAAAGGTTTCCTAATCCTAGGAGACTAATACTTGGGAATCAAGTTTATGACTCCTATATAAGGAGGTCTAGACTATGAGATTAGTCATGGTATCCAGAATGGTATCCACAATGGTATTATGAGGGAACCATCCCATCTCTTGGGGTGTTAATTATCTTGTGAGAGGTTCTTGGTGAGTCTAGGGTTTCTTCTTGAGTGGTAAGTAAACGCAACGGAGTTGTGGGGTTCAAGAGAGAAAGGTGAGGCTATCATGAATATTGTCTCCATGTATCTAGCGTAAGGTTACGACAAGAAGAGTGCAGATTGTATTCTTGAAGGGTTGTGAGTAGCCACGACAATTGGGTTGTGATGCTAGGATAACAAGGTAATTGTTTAGCCAAGGTTGTCTTCTAGTCGTGACATTGTAATGTTAGAGAGACAAGGGTGGCTAATGCCGTAAGGTGTTCTTGTAATTGTTCTTCGGAGATTTTCATTATAGTGGAAAGGATCATCATCGTCAAGTGGAGTAGGCTCGCCGAACCACTATAAATCTTGCGTCGTGGTATGTCTATTTAATTACTCGTTAATTTCTCTTACTTGTTTTCTTTGATATATCTCTATATAGCACCTGTGTGTTTGTGGTCAATAGATCATTGGTAGTAAACATTAGAGTCGGACCGTACAGAAAACTCCCAATACCCATCTCCCCAGAGAATATATTTTAGCGTTTCAGGAAGATCCGTTGGTTCAATTACTCACCTGACTTGTCATCATCGGTACTGGCAATTCATGTTACTAGAATTTTACCCGTGCTACGCACCGGTCCCTTTTTCCGTTTGTGTGTTATTTGTCATCCTTTTTTTTCAATCTTTTTCCACTGTGCCAACAAAAACAAATCTTGGAATTATTCTTTTTTTCCTTTTTGTTCTATTATTTAATTACACCTTTCCCAAAATAACTATTTACATTTTGTCAAAGTCACGAAACACGACAATGCTTGAATGTAATAAATTTCTTGATTTTCTAAGTCGACTCTCTTGGTCAAGCCGGCCACCAACATTTACTTTAGCACCTATAGACTTGTGGCAATATCACTATATGTTACACTCCAATCCCTCCTACTCCAGTAACCAAGCCACCATCACTCCAATACCTACCGTTTTTGTGCCAATAGCACTGTCTTATACTTCAATGCCTCCCACCACTCCCATAACCAAGTCACTATCATATGTAGACTCAAGTACCTTCTGTTCGCTTATTAAAAAAAAAGTACATTATGTTCCCGTGTAAATACCAATTAGACTTAAATGACTCCTACTCCCGTAACCAAGACAGTATCATACACTCATGTTTCTCTTGTACCTCCAACTAATATTGCATACTGGTGGTGCCTCTAAAAAATACTTACCCCAGCCATTACAATTCCATTTTGAGGGCTTTCATACATATACTACAATCTAAAAGTGTTCATATCCATGTACATCCCAAAATGTGTATTTAGCAATGATGTAATTCTCACAGGCATACCGTTCGGCAATGTAAACACATACGATAAATCAGATACCTTAAGAAAACGCCCTGAGCACTGGGTAGCACCGACTCGCCAAAACTAGTCACGAGTCCGACTCGCAAAGGACACGGACACGAGTGCGACATGAGTGCGACTCGCTATAGTACAAGTCTTTTCATTTTCGAAATAGACATGTCTAGGACACGAGAGTCGGTCACTTGGACACGTTGATATTTTGGAGTATCAAACCATTAAAAGAGTTTTTTGGAGTTTTTTTTTTTTTAAATATGAAAGGTTTTATTAAAGGTTGGACCGAAGTCACTACCTACAAGCCCAGGTAGCTAGGCAAAAAAATAAAGAAAAATCCCCCTACCCCGATGCAGACGAGTTTTGAACCCAAATCAATGATATCACCACCAAACGACTTTACCACTGTACTACAGTGACATCTGCTTTTTTGGAGTATAGTTCTTGTTAGTTTTCTGTTTGACATAGCTTAGGCTATGGTCAATTTATATATACCTGTCTATTTTGAACTTTACTAGATGGCAGTGTAATTATCTTAATGGAGTAGGAAAGTCACGAACAACTACTATCTACTAATCAAGGTTTTTTTAGTAGAGTGTTCTTATGATGTATGTAAAGTCCTTAAGGATAACTAATATTATATGTATATATATATTTCCTCCGTCCCACATAAATTGAGCTAGTTGGTTTTTCATTTTAGCTTAAACATTAAGCTAAAATGAAACACCAACTAGCCCAATTTATGTGGGACAGAGGTAATATATATTATGTATATATACGTGTCCGTGTCCTAGCTTTTTAAGAACTTGGCCGAGTCCGTGTCGTATCGCGTCGTGTCCGAGTCCGTGCAACCCAGCCTGAGCAGAATGAGGGGATAAAAAGGGTATGTTCCTTTAATAGATTTTTAACTAAAGAGAAAATTATTTATATGACCCTGGTAATTTTGATCTTTATTCTTTTAACCCCAGGGTTTTTACAATAATTATACATATTATTGATATGACCCTATATATTAAAATCACTTTTACTCTAATTTTGAAAAAAAAATAAATATCTCACGTAATATAATTCAAAAATTAATAATTTTTATATATTCTGAAAGCTCTCGACGAGATCTACACAACGAGTACCATTGTCGATATGTTTCGAAGATTTTTTTTTTCCAGGATGGTTGTTGTCTTTGTGTGCATACTGTCTTCACATCAAAATTTACAATGATAACTTGTTTGTTGTTTTCACAATGGATTTGCCATGAAATTCAAACTTTTAGAAAACTTGATCGGATTGTGCATATTGTCTTCACTAATTCTGCTATCAATTTCTCAGTGAAAGTGTTTATGGTGTTTATTCTTCAACATGATGTGAATAATATACGCACATCTAATTTCTTGGAAATCTAAGCTACGACTAATAGATGTGAAGAGTATATGCACATCTAATTTTTTGGTATTCTAAGCTACAACTTATAGATGTAAAGACTATATGAACATTTATTAGATGTAAAGAGTATATGCACATCTAATTTTTTAGAATTCTAAGCTACAACTTGTAGATGTAAAGACTACAAGCACATCTATTAGATGTGAAGATTATATGCACTTCTAATTTTTTGGAAATTCTAAACTACAACTTGTAGATGTAAAGACTATATGTACATCTAATTTTTTGGAATCATTTAGACAATAATATTTTTTTAGGAAACGAAAATTTGATTCGTATTTATGCTTGTTGTGTAGGACTTTCAAAGAGCTTTCCGAACATATAAAATTTGTTAAATTCCAACGCATGGTTAATTAGATATATTATATTTAAGTTTGATTGACAATTATACCCTTAAAAGATATAATTTCCATACTTTATTCAAATGACCCTAAATATTTCTATCTTGACCTTCAATATTAAATGGGCCTCATCCCTCTCAAGCCCAGGGTTAAGAGAGTAAAGGAGAGTGAGGGGAGGGTCAAATACTTAATTTCCAGATCTTAGAATACAAAAGGGTTAATTACAGGATGGTCCTACTTTTTAAACCCGATTTACAAAATGATCCTACTTTTTCAAATTTTTTACAAAACAGTCATACTTCCGTTATGTCTCGAAAAATTGGCCGTTATGTGTGACGTGTACACCAACGGCGCTGACGAAAAGTCGGGTATACCCCCTAATCCACATCACCATCGAGAAAATTACCTAAAAACCCTTGGGTTAGGCTGACAGATCAAGAGAAAAACGGTTGTCGAGGATTTTCAACGGTTGGATCAAACCAAAAGAGGATAAGGTTTCAAGATCTTATGAAAACGGTCGTCGAGGATTTTTCAACGGTTGGATGAAGAAAATCGAGGATAAGATATCTCGATCTCTTCATTCTCTTCCTCAACTCGATTTCTTTCTTTTCTTCTCTTCTCTTTCTTCTCTGCAAAAAAATGGCTACAGGCTAGGGTTTAGTCGTTTTAGGTTGTTAGTTTTGCAGAGAAACCGTGAAATCATCATATAGTTAGTTGGTTTAGGTGTTATAGAGAAGGAGAAGTTCAAAACTGTCTGTAACTCGAAGAAGAGAAGAAGAAAATGGCGACTGAGTGAGGAGATGCGATGTAAACTTCATGTAGTGATTAGGAGATCAGTTTCGGGTGATGGTTTACTGGTTTAAGGATCTTATGTGTTGCATTTTCAAAACGAGGGTGAAGAAGAAGTTGTTTGGTTAGTAAATCGCGAGAACAGTGAAGAGAAATTGAGAAAAGGAAGCTTGATTTACTGAGAAAAACATGTATACAAACATCACAGGGTAAGTATTTGAACTTTCAAAACCGAATTTCAATTTTGAGATTTAATTTTGAAACCCTGATTTTGAAGAAAAAAAATTGGGTTTTTTTTTTTTTCTGAAACCCTAATTGTGTCCATTAATCGACTGTTATGTTTGTAATTTTCAATTGTTGTTAGTAATTGGTGGTTTTGATTATGCTAATTATGTTAATTGGTGGTGGAAGTGGTTTTTATTATGTATATTGTTGGTGGTTGTGGTTTTGATTATGTTGATTGGTGATGGTGGTGGTTGTTGTTTCAGGGTGGTTGCGGTGTGGGTGGTTGAGGTGGCTGTGGGGGTTCACATCAGGTAGCTGTGGGTGGTTGAGGTGGCTGTGGGGGTTTAGTTCAGGTGGTTGTGGGTAGTTTAGGTAGCTGTGGGGTTCAATTCAGGTGGATGTGGGTGGTTGAGGTGGCTGTGAGGGTTTAGTTCAGGTGGTTGTTGAAGTTAATTAAGCTTTTAGATTGAAATTAATGTAATTAATTTACTGTTGTATGTGTAAGTTGAAGTTTTGTTGGTAATTGGTGGTTTTGATTAGATTAATAATGTTAATTGGTGGTGGTGGTAGTAGTGGTGGTGGTCATATTTCGAGTGGTTGCGGTGTAGGTTCAGTTCAGGTGGCTATGGGGTTCAGTTCAGGTGGTTCTGGGGGTTTCAGGTTCTGGGTTCTGGGGGTTTCAGGGTGGTGGTGGTTTCAGGGTTGCAGCGGTTGTGGTGGTTCAGGGGTTGAAGAACAGCCGGATGGGGTTCAGATTCAGGCAGACTGGTTCAGATTCAGGTAGAAGGGGGTTCCGGGTTCTGGGTTGTGGGGGTTTCGGTTCTGGGTTGTGGGGGTTCGGGTTCAAACAGGTTCCAGTTCAGTTCAGGGTTAAGTATTTCAGGGTTCAGGGTTAGCATTTCAGGGTTCAGGGTTGAGTAAACTCATAGGGGGGTCAGTTAACTAGAAGGGTAAGTTAGGAAGAAATATTCACTGTTTTTTGCTAAATGGTTAACTCGGATGACAGATGACCATTTTGTAAAAGGTTTCAAAAAGTATGACTGTTTTGTAAAACAGTTTCAAAAAGTAGGACCATTTTGTAATTGGCCCAATACAAAACGTTTCCATGGATACAGTTATATATGTCGTCCGAACTTAAAGTCCGCACGGTAGGATCTCTTTAAATTTTAGGCCATGCAGTTCTCCTTCAATTTCATTAGTAAAAGTTTTTCCTTCAAAAAAAAATTAGTAAAAGTTTTGATTTCAATAGTCCTGGTGTACCTTTCTTTAATGATAAAGAATGGCAGAAGTAATCATTTACGATCTTTAAGCTAATCACGTTTGGTTTCTCATCATTTTTTTCTTTCGATGTATTTACATTGATTTCTAAGGGCTTAAAGTCCGCACGGTTGATATCATTTTTTCAATTCCAAGTGAGTTTTCATTACGAAACTTTCTTGCCCTTTGCACCTCTCCCTATAAATGTGGTGGCCGACAAGTGCTCCAGTGGAGATCCGGCTGGAAGAATGATGCCTGCTTGCTCATGTGGAGTGTTCTATGACGTTGCCTAATTAAGGACAGGAGTGGCGGACACAAAAAGTATACAATGTTGGCTTGGCTACGAGAGTTGGAGGTGTTAAGAGTGCAAATAGTGGTATTATCACGGAAATGGGAGGTACTAGAGACAATATAGATGGTGGCTTGGTTATGAAAGTAAGAGGCATTGGAGCGGTGTTGCCACGGAGTTGGAGATACTAGAGTATATGCTGGTGGCTGACTTGGCTAAGAGAGTCAAACTCCCGATAATAAAACATTCATTTCCAAAAAAAAACATAATGAATAAATATTACTATTTACAATGGTTATGACATGATGTTTTAGAATTTAAAGTATCAATAGGTTGTTGTTTAAAACAAAGACGGCATATGATTTAAGAAACATTGTAAACATTTTGAAATGGATGATTTTGTTTATTGTTGTTTGATTGCAATCTATGAGTTTCTCATGGAATTTTTAACGTACCTTGATTTAATTTGTTTTTGGTTTAATTATTACAGAACATCGACCATTCGTGTATAAACTCCATAGCAATTTGGCGATGGGTCCGGGCGGAGAAAAAGAGACGAATGATTAACACCCAAACGGAAAAAAGGCCCGGTGTGTAGCACGGGCAAAAATCTAGTACAAGTTTAAATCCATTAAAAAACTTAGTATTTCACCACCTGCTGACCTTATCTCCACAAATTATGCGTAGTGGAAGGTTCAAATTGTTCCATTATTAAGAAGTTTTGATTTATATAAATATGTTGATTGATGCGCCTAGAACCACCTGAATTTGTTAGAGATCCAGACACTCAAGCTCTGATTCATAATACGACGTTTGTACACTGGATTTAACAAGATCAACTTCTACTTTCTTGGCTACTTTCTTGTTTACCTGAAGAAACTCATATTCTGTGCTTGGATGTGCTTCTCCTCTTCATGTATGGAAAACCTTGGAGAATAATTACAGTTCTTCAATTAAATCATGTTTTATGTAACTCAAAAATGATCTTCAACATCTCAATACTTCTAGAAAGAAGATTGAATGCCCGTTCAAAATTATCTTCTTGTTTAATCCATAAATAGAAAAATGTACACTTAGCTAAGATACTGTTAAATGATGACATCCATGTCTTTTGTAATTCTGCGTCGAAGCTAGACCTTTGAGGTCCATGAGAGGAATTGTTTGTCATGGAAGTTATTCGTCTGGGAGTAGCATTCGGTCTTGGAAAACCCAGATAAGTCTAGTAGAATCGTATGTCTACATTGCAAAGGATTGTTAAGATTGATAGAAAAGATAATTTTACAGTAGAGCTACATAGAGTTTATATAGAACTCTTTACTGTAGCATACGGTGGTTAAGATAGACTGGCACACATGTGATGTACACGCTCACATACAGGCTGTCACACATGTGATTAGCATGAGTACAACAACACACGTGCCACCTCACACACTCACATTAAAACCATTACACCCTCACTGGTTATGCTTACTCTATTACTCCCCCTCAATCACAAGTAGGCAAAGTCAACTTGAGATTGCATTAAAACCATTACACCCTCACTGGTTATACCCTCACTGGTTATGCGCAGCAGTAGATAGAGTTGACAGAGTTGGTGCAGCAGGAGACAGAGTTGGTGCAGCAGGAAATAGAGTTGGTGCAGCAGTAGAGTTGATCCAGCAGTAGAGTTGGTGCAGCAGTAGAGTTGATCCAGCAGTAGAGTTGGTGCAGCAGTAGAGTTGGTGCAGCAGTTGAGTTGATGCAGCAGTAGAGTTGGTGCAGCAGTAGAGTTGGTGCGGAAATAATCAGTTGTAGAGTCTGAATGCTGTAGTAGTTTGGCAAAATATATGCTAGAAGCAGGCAGTAGGAACCGACAAAAGAAATAAGGATGTTGCTGTTGTTGCTGTTGACAAGACTAACTACACAAGAGTATATGAGAATTTCTGAATTACTCATGAACACTGTTGGTGCAGTAGGAAAATGTAGGAGTTGTTGGAGTTTATATACAGCATCAGACAAGCATCCATATCAGGTGGTGCAGCAGCAAATATCCAACAGTAGCAACAAAGGAGAAAGTGACAGTAGTACACTTGAGCAGGTAGCACATCAACAGAAAACACTCACACATCACAGCTGCACTCTTCTGTAGGTAGTAGTTGAGCAGTTGTTGCAGTAGACCTAGACAATTGCTGGAACTCCATAAAAACGTAGACACCAACAAGAACTCCATATACTGACAGAAAATGTAGAATCCCTGTAATACTCATGAACCACATACATAGAACCAAGCATAAACCAGCACAACTTCTTAGCTCTCTTCAACTTAACAAGATGTCTGTCATGACCACACACTCACTTCTTGAGTGAACACAACCATTCTCCATAGAGATAAACACCCAGTCTTCTTGTTTTATTCACACACACCATAAGGAAACATAAAGGAAATCCACAATGAAGGAGAAAGATGCAGTTTCACCTTGTATTATTTACCAACATAAAGGGAAAAGAAATCAACCACTGGTTGCACACTTCAACTATATGCAAACATAAGCACTGGCTGCACACCAAATTATATGCAGACACAACAAAGAGAACATCAACTTGTATATCAGTACCATCACCAATTCCAATTCCGTAACATCATCTTCAGTTCCATCATTAAACTCGCAAGCCAACTCACTCATGACCTCTCACATAATGAGGACTGTACCAAAGCAATACCAATGGAATGAACTGAACACAAGCAATTTAAGCACATGATTTGTGCAGCAAACAATCAACACATACACATCAGTATACATCTGCGATTTAAGAAGAGATTTTCTCCACTATCAAATGGAACACCATTAAGCTTCTCCCTGACTAACCATTGTAGTAGAAATAGGCATGCTCAGATCTAATAGCTCCAGGTATCAGTACCAGTAGGACTTGATCAAAAAACTATATAAATTCAGACCTAGTTATGACGAAAACAGATTTTGAAGACGAAACCGAAACTTGTTGAGATAGTGAAATAGAAGTCAAACACATGAAATTCAATTTGAAGTAATCAACAGTATGGATTTGCCAGATCCAATTGGAAGTTGTAGATTACCGACATCGTCGTCGTCTTCCTTGAGTGGATGATTAATCAAGAACCAAATTGAAGAATCAAGAACACAACCAGAAAACTTCAATTCAAACCTCATAAGCATGCTTAATCCTAATTGTTGACCTAGCAAGAAGGTATTGTAAACCCTAATTCTCACAGAAAGACCATTAATGGAGGTGGGAGAAGAAAATTTACCAACTGATTTTGATGAATTCATGTAATTATTGTTGTTGATGAGTTGAATCATTAAAATTGAGACGAATTACGCCGGAATCTTCGTATTCAATTTTCAGCAGCAGCAAGAAACATGGTGAAGATCGAAATCAGCAGCAGTGGATGGTGGTGGTGGTTCAATGGTGGTTTTGATGAAATTTAGGTTTTACTCCCATGGATTGAATCGCCGTGAGGCTTTGACCCTCAGATACCATAGTAGAATCGTATGTCTACATTGCAAAGGATTGTTTTTTTTTTTTTTGAAGCGAACATATTTTCATTGCAAACTAAACAGTACAAAACGGAAACAACTTGCCTGCAATAGTGGCAGGAGGCTGGTTAATCCAGAGCATAGTTACATGATCTTTTCTAGCTAGTTTAGCTAATCCATCAGCTGCACTATTAAGTTTTCGATTTACATATGTGCAGAACGATGTCACAAAATTAGTAAAGCCATTTTTACAATCAGTTATATAGGATGTCATTTCCCAGCTGAAATTAGTAGCCACTCCATTAATAGCATTCACCAAAGAAAGATTGTCAGACACAAAAATAACCTTTTCTATTTGAAGTTCTGTAGCCCATTTGATCGCTATCAATAACGCCTTTGCCTCAGCTTCAATTACTGTTTGTGCTGATGTGGTCCAACATCTTGCTGCTGTGAAATGCCCATTTGCACTATAATAGATTATTCCACATCCTGCAAGAGTAGAATTAGGAGCCAGAGATGCATCCACAAACATGAACGTACAGTCTTTGTTATTTAAGATCAAATTAGACGTTAAGAAATGTTTTGTATGACAGTTGCTGATAGAAAGAGTAGACTGCTGGAGGTTCTTATATAAAGTCTGTGTTTGAGCTAACGTTGCTAGTTGAAGGTTGATATAGCGTAGTGTCTGGGCTGGACATTGCTTTAAATTCTTCCTACTGGCTCTGCATCTTGCCTTCTAGATCTGCCACAATACTACAACATAAATTTTCTGATTCTTCAACAATTCAGGAGTTTGTTCAACTGCGAACCATGTTATGATCCATTCCTTGAGACTCTGGAATGAAGGAATTGTAATTAACACCTGTGGACATTTGACGAACCACACTGCTCGCGCGAACGGACAGTGGAAAAAAAGATGATCGAAAGATTCTGTAGTCATATTGCACAATGGACAAAGAGCGTCAGTCACAATGCCAATTCGAAACAAATAATCTTTTAAGGGTAGAATGCGTCGCAGGCACTTCCATATGAATAATTTAAGCTTAGGGGTAACATCCATGTGCCAGACCCTCAACCATTGTTTTTGTTCTTGTGGAGTAGCTGTGCAATTATTACCCAACAGTGCCTTATATGTAGACTTTGTTGAGAAGTTTCCAGACACCGTAAGCGACCATTTGAGACAATCCTGCCCTGTAGTAGGAATGCGGATTTGAGTGATTTTGGCTATTTGGGATGGAGTGAATAACTCAGCCAGAGCTGATTCATCCCACACCTGAGAGTACTGGTCGATTAACTGTGAAACTGCTGTATAGTCTTGAAGGTGATGCTCCGTCGGTCGTGTTAGTAACTGCATATCAGTAGTACTAACCCATCTGTCTTGCCAGATACTGATGTCTGCACCTGTAGCAACTTCCCAAATATGATATTTGCGGACAATAGCTAAACCTTTAGATAAACCATTCCAGATCCAGGTGCCTTGTTTCTTTGGTAAAGGATACAGAGGTTGATGCTTGCGAAAATACTTGGATTTGAGCACCTTTACCCACAAGTCATTGGGTCGAGTAACTAATCTCCACGCCATTTTAGTGAGCATTGCTAAATTGAACTTATAGAGGTTCTTAAATCCCATTCCCCCGTATCTTGGTAAGCACAGGCTTGACCAAGACTTGGGATTGTATCCCCTCTGCTTTGGTTTATGGCCCCACCAATATCGACGTTGAATAGAATCTAACTGGTTGATAACAGATATGGGTAATGGGAAGCATGTCATTTGATACATGGCTACTGAGTTTAGAACTGCTTGTATCTGGATTGCTCTCCCAGCTTGAGGTATTAATTTCTCCTTACATCCATCCAATTTAGCTTGCATCTTCTGCACTAATGGTTGAAAACTTACATCCTTCGATCTATTAAGGAACAGTGGCACCCCTAAATACTTGTCTGATAGGTTCATCTGTTTCATTTCCAGCAAATTAGCTATGGCTGTTTGTCGCGCCCTTGGGATGTTCTTGCTAAAGGTGATGCCGCTTTTTATAGGATTTATGGCTTGACCAGATGCCCTGCTGAACCGTAGAAGAAGACTTTGAACATGCTTCAGTTCCGTAGTATTGGCTCGTAGAAATAACATCACATCATCAGCAAACAATAAGTGGGTGATAGGAGGACAAGATTGAGCAGCTTTTACTCCATGGATCAGTTTTCGAGATTCAGCATGAGTGAGTAATCTGGAAAGTGCCTCCATGCATAGGATAAACAGATAAGGTGACATACTGTCCCCTTGACGTAACCCGCGTGAAGGTGCAAATGACTTACAAGGCGTGCCATTCAAAAGTAAAGAGATGGTTGGAGAGCTAATGCACTGGCATACCATGTTACACCACTTCTCATCAAATCCCAGTTGTTGAAGAATATCCCCAATGAAAGACCATTCTAGCCGGTCGAAGGCTTTCGACATGTCCAACTTGATGGCCACGGCTCCGACTTTGTCCTTTTTCTTCCGCATAGTATCCAACAGTTCATGTGCGATCACAATGTTATCTTGGATACATCTCCCTGGTACAAATGCGGCCTGATATGGTGAAATAACCTTAGAGATTATCGGTTTCATTCGATTCACCATTAACTTGGAGATTATCTTATAGGTGGAGTTACATAGGCTAATTGGCCTATAATCACTAGGAGAGGAAGGACATTCAACTTTATGTACAAGAGTCTGATAGGTATAGTTCATACTGGGATCAAAAGTCTGAGTTTTAAAAAAATCTTGTACCATAGTTACAATATCTTCTTCAACGATATCCCAACTGAATTTGTAGAAAAGATAATTTTCTCCATGGCTTCTAATTGGAGATTTGAATACCACTCTTCATTCAACTGAAAAGGAAGGAGGTTCAGATACTTCAAGCAGGAAACACACTTTCGCGGCACAAGTTATAAGAAACATTGGCTTGACTGATGTAATGTGGTCTGGTGACCCTTTTACGTGGTCTAATCATAGGCAAGGAGATGCACTCATCAGAGTTCGGTTGGACAGAGCAATGGGAAATACTGATTGGCATCGTAACTTTCCATCGGCTCAACTGACAAACTTGCTTCCTATGGGTTCGGATCATGCCCCAGTTCTTCTAGTTACTAATCCTGTTACTTATAAACTAGAACGACCTTTTCGCCTTTTTGAGTATTGGTTGGGTCATAAAGATTGCAAGAAATAATTACCGCTGCGTGGCAAACTAACCCGAATACATTAAGAGGAGATACAATTCAACATAAGCTAATGTCTGCGCAACAAGCTTTACTGGACTGGAGTAAAGAAACTTATGGGAGTATCCAAGGGGCAATTAAGCACCTCAAAAATCAACTGCAGACTTTGACTAGACATACTACCCAAGCTGAGCTTACACCCCAATATAAGAAGTTGCAGTTAGAGCTCTCACATTGGTATGATATATATGATCAACATATGAGACAAATTGCTAGGGATAATTACTTCGCCTACGGAGATAGAAATACTAAATATTTCCATGGTAGAGCTAATTATCGACGACGATAGAAAAGATATTGTATTGATATGGTAGAGCTAATTATCGGAGATAGATATTGTATTGATAGTTACAATATCTTCTTCAAAGGATTGTTAAGATTGATAGAAAAGATAATTTTATAGTAGAGCTACATAGAGTTTATATAGAACTCTTTACTGTAGCAGACGGTGGTTAAGATAGACTGGCACACATGTGATGTACACGCTCACATACAGGCTGTCACACATGTGATTAGCATGAGTACAACAACACACGTGCCTCCTCACACACTCACATTAAAACCATTACACCCTCACTGGTTATGCTTACTCTATTAAAGTCTTTGTATTGCTGTTAAGTAGCTATACGAATAACAAATTTGTTCATCATGTCAAATCCAACGCCTAGCAATTTCAAAAACGATTTGTTGACCGACCCATTGCCTCTTTTTCATCAGCCGGCCGCTACTACTTCCAATATTTCAGTCACAGCGTCTCTTAATCTTTAGATGGAATGGAAGGCTAAAAAGTGGGCAAACACTAGGTCAGTCTGTCAGACTATCAGAGTGCTGACAATTTTTCCATGTTTCAATAGTATATGCGATCACCTCCTTGACTTCAACATTTCGAACACTTTTATTACGAGTAAAATGTGTCGGGTACAAGTGAAGGTCTAGGCATGGAACTTGTGCAGGTCCAAACTAATTTTGCAGGCATCAACTAGGCAAATAATGCAACCCATACAGCTATCACAATGTTTGATTTTAGGATCCCTCGGAGGTAAAAGTAAACAAATCAAACATTATATCAAATCAAACTGTAAAATAAAATTAGACACCAAATAAACCATTATAATATGAATCCTTAGAAAACCTTAATGATTCTAATCTTTTCACGTTTACCTAATCAGGAAGACTGTAAACTAGTAGGATAAACTTGGTTTTCTCTTATTATGTTGTGATGGATTGGTTAACTATAGTAAAGCATCATTTTCCCACGTTAATTTGCAAAATTCAATCTCCTCCACCTTCCCATGTTTCCAACTCCCGTTAATCGCCATTTTAATCCGTGGAGTTAGGTTTTTGTTTGGGTTTAAAGATTGGACTAGACGGAAATGGTGTAATAGCATTTATCTCATTTGTAATTTATGGTTAAGTTCAAGCATCACGACAATTAACATGTAAGCATGCGTCCTACAAAATCATACTATTAATATTCATCACGAACTACTAATCTCTCTACAATAAGTTGTTTTATGCAGTTACATAATGCATTTCTTTTAGCAAGTATCTTTTGCGTGAATATTTTGAGTAAATAAAAAACTACATGGTATGCATCTGACTCATCTAGATCTGACTTAATATAATTCAATTTATGTTTGTTTTTTTTTTGTCAGATCAAACTCAACTGATTCAATATTTTTGCGTTCTAATAACGGACTCAAATGTGTATGAGTCAGATGTTAAATCTGAGTTAGTAGCCCAATCAGATGTGAGTCAAAATAATAATAAAATTAAAAGAAAAAAAAACGACTCGAGCCGAGACAGTGACCGAGTCAGATTCAGACACCGACTCAACAAAAATTAAACGCCACATAAAGTATTTCATATGCCCAATGTTAAGGACACATCTGTGAGATATTCTACATCCGTTCTAGGAGTTGGACCAACTAAAATGATTTTCAGCGCACATCTAGTTGCGATGATATTTTTATTCTCTCATGCATATATGTGAAATTTCATGTGTGAAGTTTTGGTGATTTTCAATGTAACAAAATTAGATCAAATCAAATGGCATCTCCGAATTCCATTTCTGACAGTTATAGAAAGGAACTGAGACCAAAGAACGAAAATGATAAGTGCCCCCGGATCCGTCCACCAACAGGGTTTCCACCAGGCGTGGCACTTTTTGATTGGGTGATGAAACCCTGGGCGGGGCCCCCTGCTGCTCCATCGGCCAATAGGGGTGCGCCACGCAGGCGGGGGAGAGCTTGGTGGACGGATCCGGGGGCCCTGTAGCAGTTTCGACCAAAGAATGAGGTGAAGCAAGAAACTGTCACAGAAGCAGTCACATCGAACAGAATTGATCCTTCTCGTGTCATCCAACTCTCTTGGCAGCCAAGGGTCCTTTTATATCATGACTTTCTCTCGGATGAGGAGTGTGATCACCTAACTTCTTGGGCTCAAGCCCAGCTAGAAAATCACACGATTGTATATCTCATCAAGGTTCTACATATCGGTGTTGGATCCTAACATTTTATGAATCCAAAGTGGTTGAGCAAAGGTACGATCGGATTCGACTGTAGCCCCTATATCATGATTCATGTAGAACGATAATTTAAGGACCGAATCTCATATTGGACTTTTCTTCCGAAAGAGGACAGTAATCATTTGCGTTATGGGCCTGGGAATACAAGCCTACTCCACAATTCTAGGGAATTTGAACTTGTAGAGTGGCGTTCGCGTTTTCACCTTTTTCACCAAGAAAGTTATTA
The DNA here is from genome assembly GCA_023529015.1 of Papaver nudicaule. Taxonomy (NCBI): domain Eukaryota; kingdom Viridiplantae; phylum Streptophyta; class Magnoliopsida; order Ranunculales; family Papaveraceae; genus Papaver; species Papaver nudicaule. The sequence goes on from JAJJMA010118564.1 coordinate 69,707, forward strand.
AGCTCCTGCCTGCCTACCTTTCTGAGGCATAACTAAGTTGGCATTTTTACTTTAAAGATGGTAATTCAGTTGGTTCTTAAGAAAGGTCGATGGGACCTCGACCAAACGATAAAAGAGAAACCACGCTATACTTTAGCAAAGAAAGATTAAAATGAAAATGAGAACAAAGAAAATTTCAAACTTTTATTGGAAAGTTGAATGTTGGAAGTGGCATCATACGACTTAGCCTAACAGTACGGAAAATACATTGAAAATGAGGGTCAGCACAAATTCAAGAAGTAATAATTCATTACAATTAAACTGAACACGCTATCTAAGCAATCACATTTCGTTTACAAGCAAAGCTTAATTACTTAACAAGATTAGAAATTTCTCAAAATCATTCTTGCCAAACATGCTGAAAAGGAACGGATCATTCATCAGGATTCTTCTTCAAATTAGGAGAAACTAAGCTCGGCATGTAAATCTCCGCCAAGAATTTTTTCCGAACGCCACGAATCTTTATAATTCTAGCTCTTTCAGAATTAGGGTCGTATGAAACCAGAGCGCTATTATCCTTCTCGAATAAAACCTCACCGTTGTTTAAAACCTGTACTGCCTTGGAACCTCTGACGTGACGAAAAAAAGATGTATTGATGGTGAATAGTAAAGTCCAGGATTCGCCCAAACGATAATCTTTCATCACGCATACATCAAGACTCATTTTATTGTATTCACTAACCAACAAGCAAAGCCGGCCTTCCAACGTGCTCATATTTTGTATATAATGCTTGTTGTCAACGAAACATTTGGGTTTCGACGTTTCACCAAGTGTCTCATTACTTAGATCAAAGGATATAAGAACTTGGCGACATTCTGTGTAGCAGTCGAATATCCAATGAATCGCTCCTTTGACGAACACCCCAGCTGGCGCAACTGTTCCGTATCTAGTTATGTTGGAGAGGAGGTAAGATGGGAGGCTTGGTATGCTTTTCCATGAATCTGATAGTATTGAATAGACGTGCACTTTATAAATATATTGGCCGTTTTCAAGAACACTTGTCATTTTAACCAATTTGTAATCTTCGACTTTGCTGTCATAACCAAACCCGTATCTGCTGCATAAGGGATATTCTCTAATGCGTGAAAGTTTGATCGGCAAGGCTAGCGGCTGTGCTATCTTGTATTGCGTAGTGGATGGATTCCAGAAGCAAATCTTGTCTCCATTAACGATCATACAACATAGGCCATTGTAAGACCCCAAACTTTGAATATGTTCCGATGAGCCAAATGGGTAGCTGATTTCTGAGACCTGTTCTTGATAACATTCTGGCGAAGATGTTAATGAATCATAACAATCATCTACAAAGTGTACATGTTTTGGTCCAGTAATCATGAGATTGAAGTTTTTGTTTTGTAGAGAATGATTAAGATGCATTTTCACAAAATGAGAATCACTGAACAACTTACACCATGATTTGCATACAGACTTGGATCGTGAAATATCCTTTACCGGCAATTTAGAAAAGATGTTGACGATGATATCGTCTGGAAAGCTAGACATACTGATAATATTCGAAATCTCTGATCAAACTCTGAAATGAAAAAAAGAAGAAGATGTATAAGTCGGTATATGATCAGATGCTATGAATTCCTCTTTAAATATTGCTAGTTTCCGTGCCTTCCAATCAAGCTTCTTTTAAATAATAAATATTGCCAAGTCTCCTTGACTCCTACCAGCTGGAGTGCTCTTCAAGGATGGGGCAAAATCAAACTTTGAATTTATGTTTTTTCTCAACAACTATATTCGTCCATTACTAATTTGCAAATGGGACTTACAGAGGACAAGTTGGGCAGGACTGTCGAGTTCTAATTGAATGGCATATTGTTGAGAAAATAGCCAGTTGCAGCTGTACATCAGCGAGGAAACGAAACACTGCTACGAAAGCAGCTGTCAGCAAACAAAGCACACTGCAAGAAACGTGTATTAAGTCAGAAATGTCAGAGGGTACAGACTCAACCCTAGAAAATAGTACAGGATGATCTTTACGAAAAATAACAATTAACTCTAAATATGGCTAGTGGGAGACTATTTATATACATAGTCAACCCTTGAGATAGCGACACGTGCTATCCCAAACCAGATTTGGAAATATTCCCTGCTGACAACCGTACACGTACTCTTGCAGGGTAACTGCTAACGTCAGTCCCTGACTCTTATCTGGGGACGCTGTCACGCTGCCAGCATCACGTTGCCTGCAACACCAAGGCATTTTCTCTTAGTCAACCTTCACATGTGCCGGACGAAATATAAAACCCGCAGGACCATAGCTCCTAGCTCCCTGGCTCGGTACTGAACCCTCCGCCGATTCCCGAGGCTTGTCCGCCTCAGCTATATCGGGCGCGCTCATGATCATTGCAGTGATTATGTTGGGTAGTCCGGCTGATGAGATGACTGATTTACCCATAGTCCGAAAGGGGGTATCTACAAAAGTCCCCTGACTGTTTTGGACCGACGGCAGAGATCGGGCCAACAGTCATTATAGCCCCTCCTGGACCAAACCTGACGGCACGTGTCACGCCTGTCGTCCCGACACACGTGGCCCAAGACACGTGTCCCTGAGGTGAATGGCTGACGCTTCGGTTATAGTAACGGGCGGGGGCAGTAACTGCCCTCTCAGTATAAAACCTTCTCCAATGTCTTTCTCAAGACTTACTATTTACTTCCTTCTTTGACTCCACTCTTCACTTCTGTATAAATCTCTCTATATAATGAGTGATCCGATGCAGACACCTTCGAGACGAGGCAAGGGTAAAAGTCTCCCTAAGGAGATGCTCGCGAGGAGTGGGGGGATCAGTCCTCTCTCTTATTTCGAAGATGATTTTACCGCCAAGATCTTTAAGACGAAGATACACGAGTACTCCGTGATAGATAATGCTGATTGGCTCTGCTGTGAGGAAGGTGAGCATCCGGCGGAGCTTCCCTTAGCCGAAGTCCCCAGACTGGCTATCGAACGCGGGGATTACACCACCTCGTCAATCATGTATCAGTCCCATGTGCAAATATTCATGGAATGGCCTGCCTGGAAAGACTAAATGTTCTCGATCCCGGAGCACCTTAAGCCATAGAAGACTTGGGGCTACAAGCCTCTCTCGTGACCTCTCGACATAGGTTTGTGCACAAGGTAGCTGGCGATTTGAATCTGTTTGCCTGTCGTTGGATGCGTGCGGTCCATACCTTCCTGTTTGCTTGGGGGGAGGGTGCTCCGATTCTTGAAGACGCGGCCGTACTTCTGAATGTACGACCGAAGATAATGCCTTATTCACGCTCTTGAAGGGGGTCAAAACCGAGACGGCGCATCGGGTGATCTATGGAGGATACGAAGGCCCCTCGGCTGCTAGCTCTAGTTCAGGACCTCCAGGAGATGACCTTTCTGTGGCTATTCATGCTTCCGATAAGAAGAATCACAAGAAATCTACCCTCGTCGGCTGGGCAGAGTATTGGGCTCCTCGGGTTGACAAGGGCCTTTTCGAAAAGAAGAAGAAGGGCAAAGACTTCCAGCCTGACCCTCCTACCCTTCCTACTCACGGGAAATCTCGGAGGGCAGAGCTAGCAGCTTTTCTGGCTTACTTCTTAGCACATGACCTCTTTGAGTGGGTCCCTCGTGATTCTATGAAGAATGAGATATTCCGGATGGCAGTAGACGTCATGTCGAGAGGAATCACTTTTCCGCTCGCTCCCATGTTCATTGGAGGTCTATACCATCACTTGGATGTACTGGTGCAAGACATGGAGCGGGTGGGCAACCAGGAGCATTTGATCGAGACTCTAGTCCCCGCTAGCTTTTTATAGATGTGGATTCAAGAGCACTACCGAGGGTACAATCAGCCTACTAACGTACTGGTCAAAATTCCTAAGGCAGGAAAACGATTACCTCTGGATGCCCCTCGGTCCCGCGCGTTGGTCTTTATGAAGGTCAAAACCCGAAACAACCAAGCCAAGTCTTGAAGAGCTGATCGATAGTCAGACGAATTTCACCTTCCGACCCTACTTGGACGACTGGAGTGGTCCACCTCCCCCAACTTTCTCATGTATGGACGAGGGTCAAGAACTCAGTACCCACGAAGGGGACGAGGGTTTGACCCTAGATGAATGGGACTTTGTTGCTTCAACTACAAGAGGGTATCTTCCGGGCTTTTACGACGGGCGTTTTTATCCGGAGATCTATTGTATCGATTGGGTTGCACGCCAAGCCGGTTTCAACCAAGGTGTTTCAGGTAAACTCCCCTCGGTCTCCTGTGGTGACCGCGAGTCGCTGGTGACGGCCGCCTTCAAACGGTTTGTCTTAAAAGAAGGACATGATGTCTTCATCCGGGCATGTCCCTTTGTTCTCCCCGTTTCCCATAACTACTGCAATCTTCAGTGTACGCAGAGATGGTTCAATCATTGGCTCGCAGAGTTGAGTCGTATGGCCGACTTCATCAATTCCCCCGATGTTCCTGTCAAATTTATTGACCCGGAGCTGCTTCACCGTGGTGGTTGTATCAAGCTCGATCTAGCCTTAATCTATCCGCTGGCACCAAGGGAAGGGCCACTTCAGCTCGCAAGTGTGGGCAAACGGTCCGGGTTCCCATGACCCTTCCGGAACAGGCGGCAAAGCGACGAGCTGATTATGAGATAAGGATTTCTTGTCAACCCTTCTCATACCTTTCTCTTCTGTTCCCCTTTGATGTGAGTACCTTTTGGAACAGCCGTCGGTAGGGGTCCGGGCTCGACCAGTGTTCCTTCCAGAGTACATCGGACTCCCCCTAGCCGAATGGCCAGAGAGTTACCTTGTTATGAAGGCTCGTCGGGACTCCGATCGTTCCCCAATTTTGCGGCTTCTGCGTTCCCCTGATACCTCTTCGCGCGTCCCTATACAGGCTACCGTCGTCGAGAACCGAGAAGCTGAGCGGTCGAGGAAGAGGATTAAGTTAACCGGGATCCGGACTGGTTCTGCGTCTAATTCGCAGGTGCCTGGTACTTCGTCTGGAGGTGATAATGATGGTCATCGTGGCGACGAAACTCTTGCTGGGAGAGAGTCCACCACTTCTGCTGGTCGGACCCAAGACCCAAGGGATTCAGGTATTTATTATCATGCCACGCGTTAAGCATTTATTACATCTCGTTATTGTCGTCATCACTTCTTTTTCTATATATATGGTCTCTTGTCTTCGTTTCTCTTTCACTTGCACCTTCTCGATTTTTATCGCCTCTGCTAAACCCTTTATTGGCCTTGACTACCCAGACTTGGATCAGGAGGCGGATTCCTTCCATCAACCCATCCACGGCGTTGCTACCCTTCCCGGTGTAAGTCCCCTTCCGCCATTTCTTTATTCCGCATACTCTATTCACCCTTCATGACTTGACAAGTTTTTTTTTTTTTTTATATGTATAGCCTCAGATGACTAAACGTAATTTCACCATGATGGCCCGATCTGACTCTGGCTCCGGCTCTGGCAAAACTAATCATCCTGCCCTGTCCTCCAACTCTCCCACTCCTCAACCAGCTATGCCTGATATAGTAATTGAGGGTGAGCCTATCGGCCGTGCCTCAATGTTTGAGTTTTCCACTCCCTACGAGCTGTATGACCGCCGAACCGTCTACGTCAAAGTATATGGCTTCCCAGTCCTGCAGAACCATGCTCTCCTCTCCACTATAAGCGGATCGTGGAGGAATATGGGCATATTGCTTCTCTCGAATTGTTTAAAGATGCTAACACCCTCGTCTCGGCTGTCAATCTGGTGCTCAATGTTTCTAATGAGATTCAGTCTCTCCAGCCGACTCTTCCAAACAAGGCGCAGATAGCCGCATGGAGGGAGATTCTAAAGTGGTCGGAGACGGCTCGCTGTAACATTTCTTGGTTGTTAGGGCTTATTGCTGAGAAGGAGGAGCGGTTGAACAACCGAAAGGCTTATCTTCCAGGCGAGATCGCCGCCTTAGAAGAAGAGGTACTGGCTCTGAGGGGTGAGGTCAAGAGGCAGGAAGGCATTCGCGACGAGCTAGTCGAGCAGGTGTCTGAAGCGGTTTCGAGGATCACGACGGCCTCAAACAGCATTGTCGAGCGAGAGACGGAGATTCAGGCCAAGCGTGCAAAATTAGCGTCTCTGCCTTAAGCTTCTCCTATTTCATCTTGCCTTTCTCGTGGCGGGTGGTGGTGGTGATTGATTGATGATGAGGATGTCCCTTCACTCTTTTTTTTTTCTTTTTCTCCTCCCTTTTTTAGACAAACACTATTTTCCTTTTTCCTGGTATTTATTTGGATAATGACTTGCGGTGGATGATTATTATTTTTACTTATCGTGATATTAGTTAATTAATGCTCTCCCTCATCCTTTTATATATATATACTTTGACCGGCTCCTTTGGAATATTTACCCTTTTTTTTGGCTCATTTTACTGTGTTGCGTCTTTGGTGATGGCCTGCATTGCTTCAGCCTTAGCTTCTCATCTGCAGTTGGCCTTGGCGGCTTTAAAAGTCGTCGTGCTTCATGTGGGTCACGCGGCAGACGATTCTTTCGCGATCTTTTCAGAATTAGATAGGGAGGCGACTTATTTCCGCCAGCGGGGGCTGGAGATACCTCCGACTCTACAATCCTCTTTACAGTTTTATAGGTCCCTCCGGGTAAACACTGCTCTGGATAAGCGTGCTTTGAAGAAAGGGCATCGTGTCTTGACCGCTATGATTGAGGAATTGTCCTAACCTCTCCGATCTCAGCTCATGTGTTCGTAGGATTATCTAATTGTCTCTTTGTATTATTCGGCCTATCCTTCCTCCCCTTCTCTTTTTCTCTTTTTTTTAGGACAAGTCTGCCCCTATCTTATAAAAATAACTACCCCCCCACCCCCCCCCCCCAGCCCCCCGGGCCCGGTATTTGAGGCGAACGTGTCGTTTGGCAGTTATGCCTTTAATGTTGTGCATTTAATGCTTGATCCTTAATATATAAGTGTTTCGTCGAAAATCTATTTCGTTATTCTGCATTCCTTCTATTTTTACTTCTCTCACTCTTCTTATATTCCTACCACATCTGTCTTTGGTGACTAATCATGGCTTTTAGGCTTCGCGGTTATTATATGACCTTGGGCGCCTCCCCTAGTGTCTCCGTCCCCAGGGACTTAGAGGTAGAGATTAAGCGCCTTGAATCAGTAAGGGCGGAAGCACTACTGATTATCGAGCATAGGCGTGCTCAGCGGGATCATTACTCGCAGTACTAGGCTGAGCGACATACTGCTTGGGAGGAGGCGTGCAAGAAGCAAACGGCTCCTGACGCTTAATTCGGCGCGTTTCATGTTAAGGAGCTCCGGGAAGAGATGGGCGAGGTTCATGCCAAGAATACTGCTGCCCTGAGCAGCCTCCTTGAGGCGGAGCGAATGGTCAAGGACATTGGTTCAGAGATTGACGGTGCCAGCAAGCTCATGCTCTTGAAGTAGTGATGCCTTTAGTTTAATGTTCTTGATGCCGGACGAGACTCTCTTTTTGTTGTGTATTTGGTTGTAGATGCCGTATAGCTTATAGCACTTGTCTAATGCTTCAATCTCGCGTAATTCTGTCATGCGGATAAATACTTTATTCTTTCCTCTTTTCATCTTGTTGGTTCTCCGGGTCTGGGATTCCTAGGGGAAATTGGATATTGGCTTCTCTCCTCATGTCTTATCCTTATATTCTCCGGTCGATGGAGTTGTGGGGGGGGGGGGGTGTTTACCCCCTTTTTTTTTTTTTGTGGGGGGGGGGGGGAACTGTTCACCCCTTTTCTTTTACTTTTTATCTTGTCGGGCTCTCCAGATTTCAGAGAGGGATTGGTCGTTCTCCCCCTGTCTTATCCTTGCATTCTCCGGTTGATGGAGTCGTGAGGGAAAATGTTCACCCCCTTCTTTTTTCTTTCTTCTTTTTATCTTATCGGGTTCTCCAGTTTCGGAGAGTCCCGGGGGGATTGGTCGTTCTCCCCCATGTCTTATCTTTGCGTTCTCCGGTTGAAGGAGTTGTGAGGGGGGGAAATGTTCACCCCCTTTCTTTTTTCTTCTTATCTTGTCGGGCTCTCCGGATTTTAGAGAGGGATTGGTCGTTCTCCCCCTGTCTTATCCTTGCATTCTCTGGTTGATGGAGTTGTGAGGGAAAATGTTCACCCCCTTCTTCTTTTTTTCTTCTATTTATCTTATCGGGTTCTCCGGTTTCGGAGAGTCCCGGGGGATTGGTCGTTCTCCCCCATGTCTTATCTTTGCGTTCTCCGGTTGAAGGAGTTGACTGTTCACCCCTTGTCTTTTTCTTTTTATCTTGTCGGGCTCTCCGGATTTCAGAGAGAGATTGGTCGTTCTCCCCCTGTCTTATCCTTGCATTCTCCGGTTGATGGAGTTGTGAGGGAAAATGTTCACCCCCTTCTTTTTTTTCTTCTTTTTATCTTATCGGGTTCTCCGGTTTCGGAGAGTCCCGGGGGAGATTGGTCGTTTTCCCCCATGTATTATCTTTGCGTTCTCCGGTTAAAGGAGTTGTGAGGGGGGAAAATGTTCACCGCCGATTTTTGCTTGTTGGGTTTTCCGTTTCTTGGGAGAGCTTGGTTGCTCTCTTTTATTGTGTTCCTTGTCTCGGGTGGGTTATTCGCCTTCCTTTTGGCTAGATTGCGTCGTGTTTTCTAACGCAGGCATTAACGTCTCCTCTACCTCGGAGGATTGGTTGCTTGGATCCCCCCTCATCGGTGAGGATCCTCTAGCATAGTTTCAGACCCCTACTCATGGGGTAAGTTGTGGGTCCGGGTGTTAGATCACCTGTCCGTTAGATGAGAAGATTCTATATGATTCTATTTTTATATAAAAACCTAATTTATTTCATTCCTTGTTGGCTTTATTACACATAGTAAGCTTTTAGCCATGTGCCGTTGACTCTATCGTTGCTTTTGCCAGGGATTGGCTTTCCATCTAGCTGTTCGATTTTGTAAAAACCGTAGTCGGATACCTCTGTTACCCGGAAGGGTCCTTCCCAATTTGGAGCAAATTTTCCCACATTGGCATCCCTCTGAACATGCTGGGCTATAGCCAATACCAGGTCCCCCTTGGCGAAGGATCTTGGCTTCACCTTATGATTGTACGCCCTTGCTAACCGGGCTCTGTACTTGTCCGTATGATCCGCGGCAGCTTCCCTTTTCTCGTCTAACCCGTCTATAGCTAGAAACCTTCTATCATCCGGGAAATTGAGCCCTGCCGCCGCTAATACTCTTGCGGACCCCATCGCTACTTCCGCCGGGAGTATTGCTTCCTCTCCATATACGAGGCTGTACGGGGTAGCGCCTGTTGATGTTCGCTTGGACATCCTGTAAGCCCAAAGTGCCATTGGAATCTCTTTGTTCCACTTCCTCTTGTTGTCATATAGGTTTCTGCTCAAAATTCGGAGGAGTGTTTTGTTTGTGGCTTCTGCCTGTCCGTTTCCTTGGGGATGGTATGGTGTAGATGTCTTTTGCTTAATATAGAATGCAACTAGAAGAGTCTTGACATCGTTGTTTACGAAGGGTGTGTCGTTGTCAGAGATGATATACATGGGAATGCCAAATCTGGTGATGATGTGTTCTTTAATGAACTCTGCAATGATTTTTCCCTTAGTTTCCTTCAGCGGTATTGCCTCCACCCATTTGGTGAAGAGCTCCGTGGCAGTTATGATGTACTCATGCTGCTTGGACGATTTGGGTGTAACAGGGCCGATGATGTCCAGCCCCCAACTATGAAAAGGCCAAGGGGTTACGATGTTGTGTAACGTTGTATGCGGTGCATGAATAACATTTCCATGGCGCTGGCATTCATCACATCTCTGCACGTATTCTGCTGTGTCGTGCTCCATGGTTGGCCAATAGAAACCAGCGTCATATATTTGGCTATACATCCTAGCTTTCCCCTGGTGTTCTCCGGCGTGTGTCAGATCCATAGCTTTGATCGCCTCCGCCGGGCCTAGACATTTGAGCATCTTTTGGCTGTAGCTTCTTCGGGACAATTTTCCATCAACAACTGTGAACTTATTTGCTTTCCTGGTAATCCGCTTTCTGTTGATTTTTTCCCTTGGCAGAGTTCCACTATGTAAATATTCCAAATAGGGGATACGCCAGTCCTCCTGATCCTCTTCCACTACGCAGATTTTGGCCGGTTGAGGGGCTTCTTGACATTTTTCACAATTATCCTGCTTGTGATTTGCTTGTTTGATTAGGCTTGGCCAGTAATACCCGGCTCGTTGTATTCTCCGATATAACGGGATAAACAACGCTAAACCACAAGCCTTTTCGTGCATATGCTCCAATACTTCCTTGGCTTCGTCCTGCCCTAAACATCTGCATAAGGCTCCACCCGTAGATGTGAAGTATAAACCTCCATTTATGATAGAATAAGCCTTAAGCTCCTTCCATGACAACTGTCTGTCTTCGGGGTCTTTCCGGTGGTCTGTCAGAATTGGCCTACGCCAGTCGTTAGTCTCTTCTTCGATGAAATCCTCGATCCATGAGAGCGGCGTTGTGCGTTTGATTACTGTGACTGTTTCGGAGTCACCCTCTATTATCTGTAGGCTAGAGGCTAGTGTGGCGAGAGCGTCTGTGTGTCTGTTGGATGCCCTTGATTTGTGTGAGATAGTGAAGTGACTGAAGTGTCTTATCAGTTTCTGGGCCTTGTCTCTGCACACCGCTAAGCTGGGCTCCTTCACGTTAAATTCTCCCTCAATCTGTTGCGTCAGCAGTCTTGAGTCTCCGACTACAGCTAAGTTTCTTACCCCCATGTCTTTTGCCAATGTTAATCCGATAAGGAAACTCTCATACTCTGCTAGATTATTGGTGCAGGGGTAGTCTAGTTTGAACGCGTGAGATGTGAGTTTCCCATCTGGATCCAAGAAGACTATACCATCTCCTCTGTACGTTGTGTGGGACGATCCGTCTACAAACATTTGCCAAGGTCGCACGTTTCCTTCTTCTTCTTGGGCTGCTTCAATTTCTCCGGGAATGTCTAGGTGAATCTCTCGCGAGTCGGTACTGGGGAAAGCTGCGAGTAGGTCAGCGATGGCCTGGCCGTGAACACCTCTTGGGCGTACAGGTGTGAAGGAATATTCGATTAGTTGGGTGCTCCATCGTGCCATACGTCCGGATAAATTGGCTTGGATGTGAAGTACACAACTGGGTTTGCCGCTGCTACTACAAAGTTCATGTGCCCCAGAAGGTAATGACGGAGCTTCTGTGCCGCGTATATTAAAGGTAGACATGCCTTTTCAGCAGGTGAGTACCTTAGCTCTGGTCCTTTAAGGGTTCTGCTTTTATAGTAGATACGTACCGTAAACTGTCCGCTACCCTCCCGTTCCTGCGTGAGTACCGCGCCGTTTGTCGTGTCCGTATTAGCCAAGTATAGGTAAAAGGGCTCTCCCTGTACTGGTGGCCGTAGGACATGCGGGTGGGTGAGGCAAGCTTTGATCTTGTCCAGGCCTTGCTGTTGAGGTTCACCCCATTCGAACTTTACATCGTTTCTTAACAGTGGGAAAATCGTCTGGAGGTGTTGCGCTAGGCCGGGAATGAATCGTCGGACATAGTTGATCCTTCCGATTAATGTTTATAGTTCTTTGGTCGTTGCGGGAGGTTTCATTGTTAGGATTGCCGCCGCCTTCTCGTTGTCCACCTCTATCCCTTTACTTGTAACGTAAAATCCGAGAAACTTTCCCGATGATACTCCGAAGATGCATTTTGCCGAGTTCATCTTGAGACAGTATTCTCTGCATCGTTGAAAAATCTTTCGCAAGTTCCCTGTATGCTCGTGCCTTTTCTTTGCCTTCACAACAATGTCGTCCACGCAGATTTCTATTATGTGATGATTCATATCATGGAAGATGTGCGTCATGGCTCTTTGATACGTTGCTCCCGCATTCTTGAGTCCAAAAGGCATGACCACATAGTAGAAATTTCCGAGTTGAGTCGAAAATGTTGTCTTCTTGGCATCGAACTCCTTCATCCGGATCTGGTTATAGCCACTATAACCGTCCATGAATGAGAACATTTTGTGGCCGGCCGTAGCGTCTACTAACATGTCGATGTTGGGGAGGGGAAATTCGTCCTTTGGGCATGCTCGGTTCAAATCTCTGAAGTCGACGCAGCAACGTATTTTCCCATTCTTCTTTTTTACTGGGACCACATTGGCCAGCCATTCCGGGTGATGTATTGATTGAGCGTACCCTGCTTTGATCAATTTATCAACCTTCTCTTTTATATGTTCCTCCATGTTGTGCGGGAAGCGACGCTTAGGCTGCTTTACTGGTCTTGCGGTTGGGGCGATGTGTAGCTCGTGGCAGACCAGGGTCGGGTTTAGCCCCGGCATGTCTTCGTATGTCCATGCGAAGACATCTTGGAATTTTTTTAAGAGTGTCGTCAATTCCTATTCCTCTGCATTGCCTAGTTCTGCACCTATTTCCATCATTTTTGTCTCTGTTGTCGTTCTTATATTTATTAGCTTTGTTCGCGTTGAATGCACTGCCGCGTCTTTCGCTGTGGCTTGCTCGAAGTATTGGGGCTCATTACCTGTTGGGTCCTCCTCTATTTCTGCCGTGTAGACCTCTTCACAGGGCTCAAGCCCCTTTGATTACTACAATCGATAGATCTTCCTGCCTCCGGGCAGGGTTTCTATATGGAACTTTTTGTGTGTCACGCTACCGTTGCCTTTACTGCTTTCTGCGGCAGGCTGGTCTTGGTAAGTGCTTTCCCAATCCGGAAGCGGTGTCGCGTATATCTGAGTCCTTACCTCACTCGGCTTGCTTAGTATATTGTAAAATGCTGCCTCTGCTAAATTTGCCTCCTCCGTGGAGAATGGGTTTATCGTTGCTGAGACCCGTTTCTGTTTCCCTTTCAAGATGAACTTGATACATTGATGGTAGGTGGATGCTACCACTCCGTGTTTGTGTAGCCATGGTCGTCCCAGCAACATGTGGTACACTGTATTGATGTTCATAACATGAAAAGGTTCCGAGGCTCTATCGGGTCTACGCGTATATCCAAGTTGATGGTACCGATTGTCTGTTGGCTAATACCTCCGAAGCCCTATACTCGTGTGCTGAATCTCTTTATTTTTGTTTCTTTGACACCTATACTTTCTAGGATATGCAAGGGAACTAGGTTCAGGGATGCGCCATTGTCAACAAATGCTCGGCCGAATTCATGTTTCCGTATTGATGTCGTCACGTACAGTGGTCTGGTGTGGTCGCAGTCAACCCTTATGTCCTCCTCTGAAAATGTGATTGTACTTGCCGGGAGCGGGTATTTTCTATCCAGAGGTATGCTTATGTCCTCGCGGGCGGCTATTTTTGTTAGAATTATGGATGCCTTCCTTGCTTGCTCGGCATCAAATCCTAATGCGTCAAAAAAATCAGATAACAAAGGTTTTTGCTGTACCACTGCAGCGATGTATTCCGTATTGTATTTTGAATCCTGATCCATTGTGTCAGTTGTGGCCGCGTCTTGGTACTCGGCAGTCGCTACCTGATGGAGTAGATCAACTTGCTTCTTTTTCTCTTGAATCGATTTCTTTAAAGCACGACATTGCTCGGATGTATGGCTCTTGGATTGGTGGTACCATCAGTAATGTTTTCGTTTGGAGGGAATTTTCTTGCGCCGCTTGACCATCTCCTCGGGGTCTTCCTGTACTAGCGACGCTAAGACATGCCCGTCATGTGAATTTGCGGTATGTGCCTTTCTAAGGATTTGCATCACACGGCAGTCCTTTGTGCTGTGAGACCAGGTCCGGTGGTACCAGCAGTAGTTGTTGTACGTATTATGGTTGTCAGCTCTAGCGGGTGATCTGCGTTCTTCTGTCCTTGGGTGCTGCCTGATGGGTTTTGAATGGCTCTTGTCTGATCTTTTCACCCTCCAGTTCGATGTCATCCCTTCTTAGTTTTCTGTTAAATCTTCATTTAAGCGTTCTGCAATCTTTAGTTGGGTGGTCTACGCGTCTGTGGAACATACAGTATCGTGCGTTTTGCTTGTCTTGTTCCGACGACTCTCGTGAGCAGGGTGGGAGTTGCATTTCTCCCGTCCTTACCCACTCGTTCAACAAGTCAACCACCGTGTCTAAACTACACGGGTATTCTGTGGTTCTTCCCGATCATTATCGAAGTTCTTCCGTTGACGTTTGGCATCGCTTGGTCTTGCAGATCTTTTCCTTCGTGGCGGGTCGTCTTTAGCATAGGCGACTGAGTGCGAGAATTGTTTTGATGCTGCCTTTATGCTCTTGCGGTGTACATCAGCGCGACCTGCTGCCTCTTCTAGATCGGCTAAAGTCTCTAGACGTCCATTTTGGAAGATCAAGTGGTAGTCCAAAGGTAGAAGTGCAATACACATACCTACCAAGTCTTTCTCGGGTATTTTTGTAGGGCATCTTAAGTATGCCGCTCTGAATTGTTGAACTGATGTACGCATGTCGTCTGTGTCTTTGAACTGTAGTGTACACAGGGAAGACAATGACATTGTTGTCGGTTTGGAGTAGAATTTCTGCATAAACACCTGTTGTAGTTCCTCCCAAGAGTGGATGCTATTCGGTTTGAGAGTTATGTACCATGTGAACGCGTCTCCGGTTAATTATTTTCCGAACTCTTTGAGACAGACGTGTTCTTTGGAAGCTGTTTCGTTCAGAGCCATGATAAATCGGTGCATGTGCTCAGTAGTGTTACCTGTTCCGTCGAACAGACGGTACTTGGGGCTCTTCCTTGGGGTGGCATGGCTTTGTCGATCAGTGCCCTCGGGAAAGGGGTGTGTATTGCGTACGCATTTGCTTGTGCTTGCAAACCGAAGTTCTTTTCCATATACCTGGTGAATCTTTCGTGCCTTCATTGCTAAAAAAGTTTGTGGCTGGGTCGTTGGCCCCTCCAGATCCTTCTCTAGACCCTTGCGTGCACCCGCGCGGATGTCTAGGGTCGAGTGTTCCGATTGTGCCAAACTTCTTTGGGGATACGTGCTTTCCGAAATCTGTCTCTTATTTTTCTCCGTCTGTGTCTCCCTCAGGGTCACGTCCCGTAGTCTGTGCCAGTCTAGTTACAAGTGCTTTCCTACGCACATCTCCCTCATGTAAGGATGTCAGTATCTGATCTCTTTCCGCTACCCTTCTGTCTGCCTCGGGTTGTTCTTCCTGCTGGATTTGTTGTGTGTGAGGGTCGTTCTGTTTGTCCATACCATTATCATCCCCTTGTAAAACTGTATCTAAGGTCGCATTAGTATCCGCGGCCGCACCTAGTGAGTTACCGGCCTGTCTTGCGTTAAATCCAGTTAAATCTAAGGTTTCTCTGAGGTCATCCGCTGATTGGTTTAGCTCTCTAGGCTGCTTTTCGGCGGCCATATTGTAAATCCCGTACTAGAGTCTATGAGCCAGAGGCCTGTGAAGTCGCCAATTGTATTAAGTCAGAAATGTCAGAGGGTACAGACTCTGCTCTAGAAAATAGTACAGGATGATCTTTACGAAAAGTAACAATTAACTCTAAATATGGCTAGTGGGAGACTATTTATATATATATAAGTAGTCAACCCTTGAGATAGCGACACGTGCTATCCCAAACCAGATTTGGAAATATTCCCTGCTGACAACCGTACACGTACTCTTGCAGGGTAACTGCTAACTTCAGTCCCTGACTCTTTTCTGGGGACGTTGTCACGCTGCCAGCAGCACGTGCCTGCAGCAACAAGGCCTTTTCTCTTGGTCAACCTTCACATGCGCCGAATGACTCAATATAAAACCCGCAGGACCATAGCTCCTAGCTCCCTGGCTTGGTACTGAACCCTCCGCCGATTCCCGAGGCTTGTCCGCCTCAGCTATATCGGGCGCGCTTATGATCATTGCGGTGATTCCGTTGGGTAGTCCGGCTGATGAGATGACTGATTTACCCATAGTCCGAAAGGGGGTATCTACAAAACGAAACACTGCTGCAAAAGGAACTGTCAAGAAACAAAACACACTGCAATTATGCATTCCGTATGGTACCATTTCTATTTATGCGCCTTTCTTAGGTCAGGCACTAGATGGGGAACAGGCAATGGGTGAAGGAGTCGAGGAGAGGCCGTTCGTAAGTGTAAGAGTTTTACAACTAACTGGGTTGCAGTAGTACAGAATTGGTACACAAACCTTGAATGCTAGATGGGTTAAGTTGAACCTTCGCTCTGTAATGATAAATCAGGGCGACTCCTCCATGAATCTTAATTTTGGACATTCGGTTTCTTGGGTATGGATTGCTTTCCTACATGAATTAACATCTACCGAAATCTTTGCTTTGAGGGAGATTGCAAGTTGAATATGATCTTGTGAAGACTTGAAGAGTAGCAAAACAAGTACTAGTATTAGTTGTAAGCTGTGAATGTGACTATTTCTGACAGGTACTAGTATTAGCTGTAAGCTGTGAATGTGCCTATTTCTGACGTCTATGTTTACTGATGTTCTGTCTAGTGTACTTCTTTCAATTCTTGGCAACATTTTGTGCTCCTAGAGCTTTGTCAGGTGGCCGATAAACCAGCTAAATATGCTAAAGCTTTACCAAAACTCTACTGTAAGCTAACCTTGAGCAGTAATAATCTTAATTCCTAGCAGTTTTGGGTCAAAATCTAAAGATGGATATGGTACCAGTTCTTTATGTGCCCCAGATGAAAACAAAACTATTCTTTCTCTCACTGTCTACAGTGAACATATCTCTTAACATTACTTCCGAATGCCAAGTTGCCAACTGCAATACTACAAAAAGAATTATAATCCAGAATGTAAATTAGAGATTTGGTTTTGAGTTCAAATTGGCAGCATTTAGTAGTTCGTACTGGATGAAAAAAAAGACTGACCCCCATTGTAAATGATGTTTTATTTTCAGATCCATGAGTTTGATTCTCTGATGTGGTCTCAAGCCGATACTGTCTTACAGTTCTAGGCAATGCAAATAAACTCAAGCTGATACTGCCTGCTAGTCTTAGGAAAAATGAAATGGACATCCTAATTTTGAAATCTAGGAACAAAAGCATAAACTGCAAATTAACAGCAATAAAGACTTTATAATAACTCACTGTACTCACAAAATGCAGTAATCGATCTTTCCTTCTCCCACGAACTGATGACTGTCCTTTTGGCTTCTATTTTCACTGCAAGAGAACTCATCCAGACTTGTTAATCCAATTCAACAGCATGTCTTCGAGATTCTGTTAACCCAATACCACCCGAAGCTTGAACAAACTAAGAGTCGAAAAGTTTTAAGAGACGTGTAGTACACAGTCAGCTGAGGCTCTTGGAAACAGTGATATCTCACCCAGAACTTTCTTTTCGTAATTTGGATTCTCCGCTGAAACTGAGTCAACTGCAATTGTAATTCTTACCCTCTGTAAGACTTTTGCATTCTTTAGAAAGTATTTTAGCTTGACTTCTCAGATACATCATCATTTCAATGATTTTCTTCTTCTTCTTCTTCTAGTGATCTTTTATGTTTAGTAATCCTCTGCAATTATTAAACCCTAGAATTTTTTTTTCTAAATCAAATTGAAGTTTACGATCTAAAGTTAGGAATATCAAAAATTCAGAGATATGATTTCCAAGTAGATTGATTGATTGAAGAACCAAACCCCTCCCTAAATCGCCGTCATATGACTCATATCTGGACTGGACTGGACTGGACTCCATGTGTTGGATGTGGCACACCATATTGACATTGATTTACCTGAGTAATAACTATTGGACCGCGAAAATTGAGTGGAGGCCGATTTTTTTTTAAAAAAAATATTTTCTTTTATAGGAAGGGAAGGCTCAACAGAGCCTAAGGCCGGTTCCTATGGAACCCAACAAATTAACCATTTTGCAATCCAACGTGGCCTAGCAAACTTAAAATGGGGCAGTGGATATCGATGGAAAAAGCATCGACAGATGGAAAAAGCATCGACGATGGAATTGTATCGATGTCGATGATATTTCCATCTGTCGATGCTTTTTCCATCGATCAGATCTCGCTCCAATCCAACGGTCTAATTCCAAGCGCCTATTTAATGCATAAGAAAACGTTTTTGTTCTTCACATTCTTCATCACATTTGTCACATCAAACACAATTTTACTCCCCTGCAATCAGCAACTTCAGAATCTAATTTTTTTCTCCAGCTCAATGGATTATGAACATGATTCTTCGGATTCTTCTGATGAAGAGATGCAAAGAAGAATGATTGATTTTGATTCTTATCAAAAAAGAATTCTTCAAATGTTGCAGGAAATTGATTCCGACTCTGATGAAGAAAGAGCGCAGTTCGACACTATGTTGGAAGTCTATACTGGCACAATACCTTCAGAACCTGAGCCAAAAGCGGTGCGGTGTAGGCGATACACTTACCGTGATCGGGAATTCTACCATGAGAAACTGATGCATGATTATTTCAATGAAGACTGTGTGTATTCCGACCAAGATTTTCAGCGTCGCTTCTGCATGCCCCGACACTTGACGCAATTTATTATTTCGGAGCTTGTAAGAGTTGAACCTCGATTTGATTATCAGTTTGATTGTCGTAATGTTAGAGGTCACAGTCCGGAGCAGAAGGTTACGGCGGCCTTGAGGATTCTTGGTTACGGTTGTCCGGCAGATTCCCTTGATGAGTACATCCGAATGGGCAAAACAACTGCCTTCAACTATCTCTCGTTGTTTTGCGAAATTATCATTGATCATTTCGGTTCAGAGTTTTTGTGCAGTCCCAACCAGACAGATATTAAAGAGATATTGAAAGTGAATACGGCGAGGGGTTTCCCTGGAATGCTCGGTAGTCTCGACTGCATGCACTGGGTGTGGCAAGGTTGTCCAACAATGTGGGCTGACAATACAAGGGTCATTACCCTAAGCCAACTGTCATTTTAGAAGCTGCGGCTACTGAAGATTGTTAGATATGGCATGCTTTTTTTGGTCTTCCTGGTTCGCAAAATGACATTAATGTGTTGCACAAATCGCCTCTTTTCGAAGACCTTAAGAAAGGCCGAGCCCCCCCTGTTAATTTCAATATCAATGGACATCAGTACAGTAATGGGTATTATCTTGCGGATGGAATATATCCTAAGTGGTCAACACTGGTTCAAGCGTTTAGGGGAGTGCCTACATGAAATACGGGTAAGGCAATGAGGCATTTCAACAGAATGCAGATGGCCTTCAGGAAGGATGTTGAGCGGGCCTTTGGAATTCTGAAGAAGAAATTTGCTATCGTTTGTGGTCCTTTCCGTGGTTTGAGTCCCCGTGAAATGCATAAGACTATGCTCACTTGCATAATTCTGCATAACATGGTAATCCAAGAAACTCGTCGTAATGCTACCTGGACCAACTATCCAGACGAGGACTTGAGGGAGGATGTTGTGCCACAACGGGGAATAGGTGCAAGGGACTATGCGCGGATGACGAATCACATTCGTAACCCAAATTTGTATGAAAGATTAAGGAGTGATCTTTGTGCACATCTTTGGGCAGAAGAAGGACGAAGAGCTGCAGGACATGGTGGAGATGTAGAAGATGAAGATGAAGAAGTTCGTGCCCCTCGTTGGGAAACAGCTGGTGCCTTTGAAGATGGATTGGATGAAGATGAAGATGATGATACAGATGATGATGAGGATTAATAATTGTTTTTCTTAGTTTAGAGGATGAACATGATGATTAAGTGGTTTTTTTTTCTGTAATTTATTTTTTTCTGTAATTTTTGTTTCGGTAGTATTAATGAAGATTAACTTTTATATAACTAGAGATTTTCATTAAAATTAAAGACAGTAATTACATTAAAGAGGGTGTGCCATGCTCTCTACAAAATATAGACCCAATATAGAGCCGTGTCGTTCCGATATATTTAGTAAAAAGGGTTTGCCAAGCCCATTTGCAACATAAAATTAAAAAAAAGTCCCGATATAATTAGTAAAAAGGGTGTGCGAAGCCCTTGCAAAAGACCATCCGATGATAGTAACGCAATTGCCATTGTTGTTGAAAATCGGCAAACTGCAGATACTACTGATGATGATGATGATGATGATGATGATACACATTGCTGCCATTGATGATGATGATACACATTGCTGCCATTGATGATGATGATACACATTGCTGCCATTGATGATGATGATGATGGTGATACTTGATGATTGATGATGATGATGATACACACTTGCTGCCACTGATGATGATGATGCTGATACCCTTACCGATGCGACCCCCCACTCCCCGTGAATGATAATGATGATGGAGATGCTACTCGTCCGCCCAAGGACTGACCTCCTCCGCTTCAACGTCAGATGCATTATCGGCATTGACGGATGGGATAGGAGATGCTCCTTGAACGTCAGACTCAAGAGCGGCAAGCCGTTCAGCCTCCATCTGCCGTTTGATCCGCTCGAAGTCCATCTTCCAGATGTACAGTTGTTCATCATTCATGTTAGAGGTATTGGCATTCATGATTTTATGCTTATCATGGTTATGCACATACTTCTCCTGAGAGAGGCGACCTTTTTTTAGTTCACCGTTTAGAACCCTGCGTTCAGCCGATCGTTCCTTGGAAGTTTCCTTGAGGTGGACAGTATAGGTATCCATGTTGAAGCCTTTCCCCTTAACAGCAGCATCAGCCTTTGCTTGTCGTAGCTTCTTGGCCTGGTTCCTACCACACAACATCTGGAACTTCAATGCATTTGCAGAAGCCTTCTCTGTTGTCATACCTCCTCCACTGCCTCCACTGCCTCCGCTGCCACCACTGCCTCCACTGCCACCACTGCCTCCTGCACCTTGTGACCCCATCTGTGTGGGAAATTGGGACGCAAAGGGCGAGGATGGAGACCCCTGGGAGTTTGGCGAACCTTGATTGTACGGTGAAGCTTTAGGAACCGACTTCAGCTTGAGAAGCATCTTTGGGTCATACTTAGGCAGCACTTTCAAGATATGGTAACACTCCTCGTAGGCAAATGGTTTCCCGTGCTCTCTCTTCCAGGCCTCGCGATACATCCGTTCGACGTCTGTGTCTCCCTCCCCACTTTGTCTTCGACGTTCAGCCTGCACAATGGCGGCAACAAAGAGTTGCACCTGTGCGTTGATGGTCACGAAGTGGTTGCACAAAGAAACTTTCGTCTGGCAAGTGACATTCACTGTCTCCTGCTCGAACTGGTCATAGATGCTCCCCCAGAGTGTTGCCTTATCTTGGTGAACACCGGCAATCGGATTTTCAGTAAAGCGGACATAATTAGAACATATGATCATGTCCTCCGATACGGTAAAAGATTGCCCACGGCTTCCCCTGCCAGTCTTTCCTTCTCCCATTTCTTGACTATCCTCATCGTACACTTCAGGATCATATTGAGTAGATTGAGTAGCAGCTTGTTTCCCCTTGTTTTTTGCTTTGCCGCGTGCCATATGAAAATTGGCAAACAAATAGACAGCGGAGTGCGCAATTGTGGTAGATCTGAGAAAACTACTACGAATGTTGCAAAGGTGTGTGTTGAAAAGCTTACAAATGAGGGTATATATAGGCTTTATCAAATCTGAGCCGTACATCTATAACGATGGAAATAGTACCGACGATGGAAATTCCATCGAGGTCGACAGAATTTGTATCTGTCGATGGAAATTCCATCGACGACACTATTTCCATACGGCATTGCAAAGTTGCAAATTTGCAACTTTGCAACGTCAAAACCCTTGTTTGCTAGGTCCATAGCCGGCCAAAATAGCCAAAATTTGTGTTATAAGTGTTCCATATGAACCGGCCTAACAAACTTTATTAAACGACTACCTCATTCAACTTGAGGCGGATCTTATTTAGACTCATATCATGTGTACTAATTTGGTCGTGAAAAATGAAAATATGTGCTAAAAATAACCAATGGATCATGGAAATTAAGTGAACATTTATCTTAAATAGCTCATTTGTAAATTGGGGTGTGAGAAATTTTTTTGACTCCACAAATCCGTTTAAGATAGCCTGCACAACAGGAAATGAGTAATCAATATAAATAGAATATTAAGATGCTGGAGTACACTGGAAAAGGGAGAATAATAATATCAGATTTCACAATTTCGATTTTGGACTTTTAGAATGACGATGATATAGAATATCGCAGTCTAAACTAGCGATGCGAATTGGTGATGCTTCCAAATTGGAAGTATGTTGCACTGTAGTTCTTATCGTTGTTGGCTTTATAACTCCAGGAATGACCGGGTTATGTGTACCTCTTTAAACTTCCTTGTCAATTTGCAAATGTGCCATTTCCTAAATTTTTTAAAATTTGAGGGTTTTTTTTGTTTCCCCTACTACTAGTGAGGCACCGAGGGTTAGGTCGGTTCCTATGGAGCCTAGAGAAGTCACCCCTTTGCAATCCTAGGTGGACTAGCAAACCCAAAATGGGGCGGTGGTGTCGATAGAATTTCCATCGACTCAACTGTAATAATTTTTAATTTACCGTCTGCTATAAAATCCGGCAAAACTTGAATCAAAAATCACACCGAATTTTTTCACTCTCTCTTTGGCTCTTTCTGCTCTCTTCTGCTCTGTTTCACTTTATTTTTAAAATGGGAGAAACATCCAAATTTCTTGATTGGTCCAGAGTTGTAAGAGAGGCCGCTGAAAATAAAATATTGCGAGGGATACAAAAACATAGAGGAATCCAAAAAACATAGGAGAATTCAAGTTTTGGAAATTAACGAGGTCAAGATTCCAGCAAAGAAGGGTTCAAGCAAAAGGCAAGGAAAATCTGAAAGTTCAAGCAAAAGGCAAAGAAAATATGAAAGTGCAACCAAAAGGTAACTTGAAAGTTATTAAAACTTGTAAAAATCCAAGACAATCATACAAAGAACAAATCGAATGGAAGTTGCATCAGTTGAAAAAATTCAATAAGGGTTCAAAGATACTGAGAGAGCAACAAACTGAAGTTCCTGAAGAAGATAAACCAGTGTTTGAAGATAGGCAGAGATTTTTCGCCAAGTCGATTTTTATGTATTAGAATCCCATGGAACCTAGAGAACACGCCCCTTTGTTTAGTTTGTGAAAATTTATGATATAAAAAATCTAAGAAATATGATGCTGTAAAAAATCTAAGAAATATGATGAATGTTAGAATCCTTTCTATCTAAGAGATTTTTGTTTTTTAAAACCAATCAAATCAATATGGGTTTGAAGTTCACTGAAGTTGATGATGATCTTGCTCTTATAAATGATTACGTCTTTGTTCGTGTGCAAAACACACAAGATTTTAGGCATACGAGTTTTGGCACAAGAGTCAGAATTGGAAGGATCATGAATGATTGTCGTATCCTTGGAAATTACGTACGTCAAGTCGCCGAAGAACAATGGGGATGGGATGAAGAACAAGTCGTTAGTATTTTTTTATCTTCTAAATTTAATTTGTTGATTTTGTACGGCTACTTCATAATTTAATTTGTAAATCTGCAGGAAGCTATGGCATCAACCCTCTATTTCGAAGAGCAAGGAAGGGTGTTTTCATTATAGAGTTGCTACCGCGTGTTGAGACAAAGTCTACCAGGTTTTTTCTAGGTGGACTAGAACAAACAAAAACAAATTTGGCTTTAATTATGTAATGTAATGTAATTTGAATTTCAAATAAACGATGTACTCGGCTTTTCTATCCACGAAGTCGCTTAACGTGCGTGTCGAATGTGCACACGCAAAAACATAACATGACAATGGTACATAATAACATTTGCTTCCTGATTTATCGTGTATCATTGTCATGTTATATTTTTGCATCAATGCAATGCAAAAAAGCAATCCGGGTTGCAAATCCTTGCATTGAAGTTGTTGATTGTGCCTATGAACAAATCATGTACATGCAAAAACATAACAGATAATGGTACACGATAAACACTTAGAATGATTGTTGATTTATCCTGTACCATTACCGTATTATGTTTTGGCATCAATGTAATGCCAAAAAAGCAAACGGGGTTGAAAATCCTTGCACATAAGTCGTTGAATCGGCCGAACAAATCCTGCACAAGCAAAAACATAACATGACAATGGTACAGAATAACATTTGCAATGCTTGCTGATTTATTATGTACCATTGTCATGTTTATGGTTTTGCATCAGTGCAATGCAAAATAAAACAAACCGATTTGCAAGCCTTATGTTCTGGCCTAACACAATCATATATCATGGTAAAGGTCGAACGCCTGTAGTTGCGGTAGTTCGACCTTTACCAAAGAAAAAGGATTGTGTTAGGGCAGAACATAAGGCACTTTATTTGATACTTTCTTCGACGAACTTTTCTCAACCCACATAACGATTAACAAGAAAAGTTTCGAGGACATGGTAATGTCATTCGTACTTGAATTTCTTTCCTTTACACCGTTGTCATTCCTTCAGAGTCCTAGCCAGATTTTCACCACCAGAATCTTCCAGAAAATCAAGTTTGATCAATCTCCCCAAGTTCATAAATTCATGGACTCTTTGGTGTATTTTTCTCCAACGCGACCACAACGTATTCTGATCACGCGCAACTTTGGAAGTACGTCTATCTAATTTGAATTCTTCACTGACAGTAGTCTACAATAGTGGCTCATTTACTTTAACACGATTTCGTTTTATATCATCAGGGGTTGGATAAAAAATCATATAGTTTGTACAAAGACATAAATCTTCATCCCACGTAAACTTAGGACGAGATTTAGGTGCATCAGAGGATTTGCCGGTTTTTTGGGTGCAGGTTCTTTTTTAGACGACGAATTTGTGGAAGATTTGCATCGCTTAACTACCGAGTTACCATAGCGTCTAGGATGAGTAGGATTCAATCTCTTAAATGGAGGAGGAGTGAACAAAGGAGGAGATGTCGATGAAGGTTTAGTGTAGTAATAGTTATGGACTAGTTTTTCAGTTACGCTCCGAAATTTCGGTGATGCTGGAGGAGTACCGAGTTAAATAAAGTTTGGAGGACAAGATGGTGGAGGTGAATCCGATGATTGACTGGCTTGGGAAGATGATAGATTTGACATAATGAAAAAATGGATGAATTCGGATGAGATTTGAGAAATGTCGAGTTAAGTTGTGCGTGAATGAAATGAAGATCAAAATTGAGTTTATATGGAATTTGCGAATGAAATATGAGCCGTTGGATGAGATTAATCTCATCGATGGAATTTCCATCGTCGACATATTTTCCATCGATGCCGACGGAAAAGTATATGTCGAGGGAATTTTCATCGACGACACTAATTTTATGTCACACATCGTTTTGGTTGTTTGCTAGGTTCTAGCCAGGCTAAACACTAATAACTTGTGTTATTTGTCTGCCATAGGGACCGGCCTTACAGTTTCGTTTGATATAAATTGTTTGAACAATTTGTTAAAAATAAGTCCTAAAGTAATATCTTGGACATTGGGAAAAAAAATACATACAAGCCTTTCTATGCAAAACAAATATATTACTTTAGGACTTCAACCAAACCAAACGGCCATATACGTTTTAAGATGAGAAAGCTTAAAATGAAATGAGAACAAACAAAGAAAATAGGCAATATAGAAAACCAACAAAATCATTTTTATGCTTCAAAAAGGAAAACAAAAATTCACTTTTTCGGGAATGGAAGTGTTGTTTGTTCACATAAGTTGTTATTATGTTCTTCATTCTTCTTCCTGTACAACGATCATTAATGGGTAGTTGGTATTTTCCCTCCATGATTCTACGTTGACATACAAAATCTAGAGAAAGATTTAATCGAATGGTCAGTTCTTTGTGATTGAAACATTGGGATGGTGAGAAGGCTTGAGTTGGGTCTCTACCTTTCCTTATCTCTCTCACTCGGGATTTTCCCCCCTTTTTTTTTTTTGATACAAACACTCGGGATTTTCCCTCAAAACACATACGTAACTAGTCTGATGCCACATCTCTATAATTATTATTTTCTTATTTTCCAGCTTACTCCCGCATCTTAGAATATATTCAGATTACTCCGATAAAGATTTTAGATATTGGGTGTATTTCGTTTTAAGTCACTCTTTCGATAATAGATGTTTTTTCTAGTTAACTCCAACATCTTAAAATTTTATTTATATCAATCATTCTTTCAATAATAGATTTTCTTTTCTTTTGGCTAGAGGATCCGATTTGTGAATGGAAAAACTTCGACACTACCCATTTATATATCGGCTAAAGTTCACTTACTTTTATGGTCCTATGTATTTCTAGCAGTCATTTTAATGAGTCATTTAGTACGCATGAGTCTCGACAAGATATGCTGTCGCTAAATTTCCATGGTCCAGTTTTCATTTTTTGGTACACATTTTTCATGAATCATTAGTACAAATAAGTCTCAATAACTTTGTACAACTTGAAAAAGAGGGGATACCGAGATACACCAGCAACTTTTAGTTTTCGTGAACCTAGTTGATTACGGTTGTTTGAACGATTTCACAAATCAATATTCAAACAACACCTGAGTATAGTTCAGAGAACCGAACCCTAACAAGAACATGGTTTTTGTAGATCTCAACAGAGATGGATTCACTCAAAGTTTATGAATCAACAAACTTGCAATTACTTCAATTATACAGATCAGAAACAATATAATGCGGAAGGGAAAAGTAATGCAAGACACCATAATTTTGTTAGCGAGGAAACTGCAAACCTCGCAGAAAAACCCCGGGACCTCGTCCAGATGTGAACACCCTCAATATTAACGGTATACACACGCTATCCTACTCTCAGACTTCGGACTGGAATGTATCGAGACTGAATTCACCCTACAAGCAATTCAGCTACCAATGTGCTCCTACGTCTCTTGGCTCCCGCAGAAACCTACGTACTTGATTCCCCTAGCTGACGTCCTTTACAGGCCTAGGAGTTGCTCCACTTCCCTTCGTAAAGACTAGCGCTACCCTGCCTCTAACAGGACGCCTAAAAGTATCCAAGTAATTAAATGAGAATACGATTGTGATTTCCTTTAGACTTAAAGTCAAGGTTAATGGAAATCTGTTTTGTTGAATAGGGCTTACTGATCTAGCCTAAACAACTTTACCTCCTAACGCTTGACGAGCTTAGTATTAAACCTAGTTCGTGAATATGCGTGAGGAACTTCTAAGGTTTACGATTCAAGATCTACCTTATGAAGTTTCTATCAAATTTTGGTCGTGATAAGATTGAAAATATTCAATCGACCCAAGATACATGATCAAGAATTTAACTTCCGACATGTGCTTCACGATCCTCAAGCGAAGTCTTTCAATAGTCGTAGTCCTAAAAGGACTTCGAGATGACGACCAACCTTTATGCAAGGATACACAGATGTGTAGAGGATTGCGATTGTATCTTGCAGAAGGTCATCTATTTATAATGATCACCAAGGGAGGCTTTGCTTAAAGTTTAAGCAACCTTGAGTAGGGCTCAAGCAAGTTCCGGAACTAAGAAAGTTCATAGCTTAATACCCACGTTCTCAATCTTCTATTAACTTTGGACAAGGCCGAAAGTTAAATAAGACTCAACCTTGACTTGAAGGTTTGCGACTTCTGGTCCAAATCATGTTTGAACATCGCTTGCGACTTCTGGTCCAGATAATTATTTGAACATCGCTTGGATTAAGTAGTTGAATTCCATGGTCCAAGTAATGACAAGTCCGAGAACTAATCATGCCTAGACCGAAAACTTCAAGATATGAAAGTTGGAAGTTTTCTCATGGCTTATATGTACGCGTTCATAGAGCTGTCAAATGGAGTTCAGGAGAATTCAGGAGAAATCTGTGAACTCGTATGTACGCGTTTATACAAACCCGCTCGTTCTCTGGAATGCCTTTAAGCAACACATGTATGCGTGCATGTACGCGTTCACTGTTGAGGTCATTTCAAGAGACAATTCAACGTAGTCTACTTATACGTAATATCAGGGATGTGACAAATGCAAAGACGAAGAATCCTAGAATACCTTCGGATCATATAAACAACATCATAGACTATTGATATGATAGAAATGGCAAATACTAAACAAGGATAGGAAAACATTTCTAACCTTTAGCGAGGACGTTATGATTTATCAAGTAGTAAGCTTCGGTCTTCGTCTTCAGCGTTGTTCGTGATACAGGTGTATCCTAGTCTCTTTAGGAACTTAGTCGACCTCGAGTTAATTGAGGGAAGAACTCTATTTAGGAAAGGATTCCTATATAGAGAAGGATTCTTTTTAAGGAAGGATTCTTAGATTAGGAAATAGATTCCTAGGAGGATTTGGGGAAACCCAAACCACTATATATAGAGGTGCCTAGCGCATAACTTAGGACACCGAACACCGAAGACGGTAGGCATCTAGTAAATCTAGAGAAGAAGTTTGTGAGGTAATCATTGTATTGCAAAAGCAAGCTTAGTAGATTGTGAGCGTGAAATAGAGAATTGTAATATTGTCTTGTTCATAATCTAGAGAAGATATCTTTCTTCGTAATACTGTCCTTGTGCTACGTTTTACCTATCTTTCGTCTATAGTTATTTCGAATTCCGCCCTAATAACTCTAGTCATCAAGAGTACAGAGATTATACGTATCAAGTTGGTATCAGAGCTTAGTTAGCTCCTTTTTAGGGAAGTACTTTGGTTTATGGTCTTCACTAGATCTCTCTACAAGAAGCTTGGTGAGTTACTCGTAAAGCAGGAAGACGTTAAGAGGACAAGGAACCCTAGGATGAAGACAGGCGAAACACCTAAGGGTGATGAAACTCCGAAGACTACTGAGGAGAAGGTAGCTATGCTACAAACAGACATGAAGTTAATTCAAGATACTCTTAAAGAGTTGAAGGAATGTATTCTTTCCAATACACCCGAGCCGGAGAAAAAGAATAGTAAGACTCCATCTGAGGTTGCGGATGAAGAGGAAGAAGAAGATGAGCCAGAGGATGAGGAAGAAGAAGATTTAGGGGATGGAGAAACCAAAGAACCTAAAGAAACCAAACCTCTTGGTAAGAAACAGAGTAATCTAAAAATCGATTTCCATGTTGAAATTCCACACTTTGATGGGAGTATCGACGTAGAGAAGTTAGATGATTGGATAGAGCGTCTAGAGACGTATTTTTCCTTTGACAAGTTCAATTCAGGAAAAAAGATTGCTTGTGCGACATTGAAGCTACAAAAGCATGCTCTTACATGGTGGAAAGCTCATAGAAGACAAAACCAGGGAGCATTGTCGTAGAAGAACTTCAAGGAGGTCATACGGAAACAGTTTTATCCGGTTGGCTACCTAGAGGAAAGATGGCTCAAGTGGTACAACTTGAAGCAAGCATACAACCAGTCCGTGCAAGAATATACTTCTGAATTTCAGAACCAAGCTATGGTGTTGGATTTAGACTTAGGAGATAATGCTATCTATATGAAGTACATCTCTGGGTTCCATGAGTATATACGGAAGGAGTTGAAGATGTTTTCAGTCGATACTATCGCTGAAGCAAGTATAAAAGCCCATGCCATTGAAAGTAGGCTTAAGAAAATTGACTCTAAGGGAAACCTGAAGGTGAAATCTGGAGGTACCAGCGTCAAAGGAGGTGAAAGAAGCAAACGAAGGGAAGTTAAATGACAAGGGAGGTTTGTCTTGCACACATTGCAAGCAAACAGGGCACGTAGTAGACAAGTGTTGGGAGAAGCATCCTCATCTTAAGCCAAGAGGGATACAGAAGAGAGAAGCCAAGAAGACCACACTAGTTGCTCAGACTACAAAAGAAGTTCATGGACTAACGGAACCTAACTCGAAGCTTTCTCTTATGACAGGAGCAAAAGAAGGACCTACAAAAGATGATCCTAGGGAAAGACTCTTCATTGTGAAGATGCAGGTTAAGACAACACTGGTTGATGCCGTTGTTGACCCGGGAAGTCAGAAGAATTTACTTTCAAATTCTTTGGTACAAAAGCTAGGTTTGAAGACATTCAAACATCCAAACCCGTATCCGTTAGGATGGCTCCAGAAGGAAGGAGGGTTACAAGTTTCGCAGCAGTGTACGATCAAGTTTTCTCTAGATGAGTCCTACATTGACGAGGTTACATGCGACGTGGTACCTTTGGATGTGTGTCAAGTTGTACTAGGAAGTCCTTATTTATGGGATAGAGATGATAATCTATATAGGAGGGAGCAGAAGTGTACCTTTGAGAAAGAAGGTGAGACTTATGTAATTCGGGTTATAGAGTCTCCTCTTGAAGGAGCAAGTCTGATTACAGCCACTCAGGCTAAGCGGTTGGTGAATGCTAGTACCAAGTTTATTCTCCTTGTGATCCGTTCTCTAGAAGAGAAGCCGAGTAGAGTTTGTGTGACTACTTTGTCTAAACAACAAGAATTCGACCTAGATAGGTTGAAGGTGAAATATGAAGATTTGTTTTCAGAAATCAAGGGGTTACCACCAAAGAGGAGTGTGGAACATGAGATCATGTTGATGGGAGAGAGTTCTCTACCTAATGTAGGACTCTACCGCACATCCGTGGAAGAATCCGAGGAGATAAAAAGACAAATCTTAGAACTTCTAGAGTTGGGAGTTATAGTGCCTAGTGCTTCACCTTGTGGATCAGCCGTGTTGTTAGTGCCGAAGAAGGATGGAGGCTGGCGTATATGTATAGATTACTGAGCCTTGAACAAGATCACAGTCAAGAACCGCTACCCGTTACCACGGATAGATGACATGATGGATCAATTGGAGAGTGCTCGAGTCTTTACAAAGTTGGATCTTAAATCTGGTTATCATCAAGTGAGAGTGCGAGAAGATGATACATGGAAGACTGCTTTCAAGACCAAACAAGGCTTGTTCGAATGGTTGGTGATGTCATTTGGTTTGTCTAATGCTCCAGCGACGTTTATGCGTTTGATGAATGATTTGTTACGACCCTTTATAGAAGATTTTGTCATTGTTTACTTGGATGATATCCTCGTATATAGCAGAACTTGGGAGGAACATCTTTTTCACGTTGAGAAGGTATTTCAAGTGTTACATGAAGGCCAGCTAAAATTGAACGAAAAGAAGTGTGAGTTTGGAAAGGAAGAGTTGGTATATCTCGGTTTCATTGTTGGTGGTGGGAAACGTAAGATTGATCCAAGGAAGGTTGAGGTGATCACTAAGTGGCCAAGACCTAGCACGGTGACTGAAGTCAGAAGTTTCTTGGGAGCTTGCACATACTTGCGCAAGTTTATCAAGCATTTTTCTACTATTGCTGGTCCACTACATGGTATGACGGGGGCTAAGGCAAAGTTTGATTGGCAGCAGACCCATGAAGAAGCTTTTCAGTTACTTAAGAAGAAGATTCCAGAAGCACCGGTATTAGCTTTGCCTAATTTACAACGTACTTTTGAAGTTGAGTCAGACGCTTCTAACTATGCATTAGGAGGAGTGTTGCTACAAGATGGTAAGCCAGTGGAGTACCATTCAGAATTGTTCTCGGGTACTATTAAGAACTATCCACCTTACGACAAGGAATTTTATGCCTTGTATCAATGTGTGAAACATTGGAGAGTGTATCTCTTAGGTAAAGAAGTAGTAGTGCACTCAGATCATAAGCCATTGGAGTATCTACATGCGCAAACCAAGTTACAACAAGCTCGACACATGAAGTGGATGTCCTACTTGATGGCGTTTCATATCATCATCAAGTACAAGAAGGGAGTTACAAACAAGTTGGCCGATATGTTGTCAAGACCGCCAGTTAGTTTGTTGGTGGCTATGCGGATTCAGCCAATTGTTCCTCAAGAGTATGCCGAGTCGTACGCATCCAGTAAAGACTTCAAGAAGGTGTTAGAGAAGGTAAAAGGTGGTTTGAAAGGTGAGTTTGAACTCCGAGATGGGTTATTATACAAAGGTCAGTTGTTATGCATTCCAGAAGATGGAGATAGGTTGCAATGGTTGAGAGAAGCACATACATCCCGAGTTGCTGGACACTTTGGGATGAATAAGACTCTACTTAACCTACGACGTTATGTCTTTTGGCCAAAGATGCAAGATGATGTGGCTAAGTTTGTTCGAGGTTGTAAGTTGTGTTGCACATCTAAACCCTCAAACATGAAACATGGGTTATATCTACCATTACCGGTACCATCAAGACCTTGGGAGAGTATTTCTATGGATTTCCTTGGTGGATTGCCGAAGACCAAGTCGGGTCATGATTACTTGTTCGGTGTGGTTGACCGGTTCAGCAAGATGATTGCATTGATTCCATGTACAAAGACGGTGACAGGAGCGGGTGCAACAAAGCTCTTTTTCGAGCATGTGTGGAAGCATTTCGGGTTACCTACCTCGATTATTTCTGATAGGGATAGTCGGTTTCTTAGTCACTTTTGGGATTCTTTGTGGAGGATGATGGACACTAGGTTGAAGAAGAGTACGGCTTTTCATCCACAAACAGACGGGCAGACAGAGGTAGTCAATAGGACTATGGTTCATATGTTACGGGGATATAATTCTAATCATCCTAAGACTTGGGATGAGAGTCTACCATATCTACAGTTTGCTTTCAATAGAGCGGTTCACAGTTCTTCGGGAAAGTCTCCTTTCGAGACGTGTTATGGCTACTTACCGCCTAGTCCTTTCGATTTGGTGTTTTCAAGTGATACACAATTGGGGGAAAAGAAGGAAGTGAGAGACAAAAGGCACAGAAGTTCTTGGAGAAGATTTCTCAAATTCATGCGACCGTTGAAGCACAATTGAAGAAGTCACAAGCCAAATACAAGGCAAAACATGACAAGCATCTTGTTCCTTGTAATTTCGGTGTTGGTGACATGGTATGGTTGAAGTTAGGAAAGGAAAGGTTGAAAGGGGAAGGTAAGAAGTTGAAGCCATTGAGGTATGGACCGTTTCGTATTCTCGACCAGATTGGTGACAATGCCTTTCGCCTCGATTTACCACCTTACTTAGGAATGTATTCGGTCATTAATGCCGAATACTTGAAATTATTTGAACCACCGTTATTGGATGATGATGGGGATGACAAGATGATCTTACCACGCGTAGAAGACTTGTGGTTTGATCGAGAAGAGCCGCTGAAAGAAGATTGCATTTTGGAGCGAGGAGTGACTAAGACACGGCAAGGAGAAAGAGAAGCTTTCCTAATTGGATCTCAAGGTCAAGTTCCCAGCAAGGCTAAGTGGTTCAAGAAGTAGAAAGGGGCTCTCGAGTTCCCTAATCTCCATTTCTAACTCTCACAGGAGTTCAAGTTCTTAAAGGGGGGACCCATGATACAGGTGTATCCTAGTCTCTTTAGGAACTTAGTCGACCTCGAGTTAATTGAGGGAAGAACTCTATTTAGGAAAGGATTCCTATATAGAGAAGGATTCTTTTTAAGGAAGGATTCTTAGATTAGGAAACAGATTCCTAGGAGGATTTGGGGAAACCCAAACCACTATATATAGAGGTGCCTAGCGCATAGCTTAGGACACCGAACACCGAAGACGGTAGGCATCTAGTAAATCTAGAGAAGAAGTTTGTGAGGTAATCATTGTATTGCAAAAGCAAGCTTAGCAGATTGTGAGCGTGAAAGAGAGAATTGTAATATTGTCTTGTTCATAATCTAGAGAAGATATCTTTCTTCGTAATACTGTCCTTGTGCTATGTTTTACCTATCTTTCGTCTATAGTTATTTCGAATTCCGCCCTAATAACTCTAGTCATCAAGAGTACAGAGATTATACGTATCAGTTCGTCTCGATTACCTAAAACTATCGTAGTCCGATGTTGTAGAGTAAACTTATCAAGGATTGTGTTTTTGTCACCTAAACTTGACAACTGACTTGAGATAGTAATATCAGTGGGTTCAACCGAACAATGCTCTAACACAACTAATCATGAATGTAGAAGTTGTTACATGGTACTTGGATGATATGGTTTCTGAGATTAGATATCTCATGAGTGATTTGCACCAGATCAAAATCACACATATTTAAAAGAAGGCGAATCAAGTGGCAGATGCTTTAGCGAATCAGGTGGTTACTAGCTAGAATGTTATAAAATCCGACATCTCCAAATGCTTATGCTTGGGATTATGTTATTCCGTCTAAAGCAAATCCAAAACCCAAAAATAGGTATGTTTTCAATGATGCGAAATTGAACAAGAAGAACACATACCCAGTTTTCGATGAGTTTATGCCTAGCTTTACAGGGCATAACATTTTTTCCGTATGTTTTCGAAGCATACTAAGGGCAGTTCCTATGGTAAAGGGCAAAAATATTTTTTTGCCCAGCCACGTGGAGGGACAAACAGGGTTTTCCACTATGAAAAACACTCTAAAATAAACAAAGTTTGGTCAAACGGGTCCACTGTAATTAATATATGATAAAAATATATTAGATTAAAATTAAAATAAAAAAACGGTTAAAAAGTGGGGGAAAAAAACTCAACAACCTAAGTAGGACCTGTACGAGTAGAAAATCTGCATAGGTACTCAAGGTGCCATATCCATCAGATCTACTCATACATACAGTAGTTAGTTAAGATTTAATGGTGCGAAGACCACAAGAACAGTACCGAAGATACTAAGAACAGTAATCAAGACCAAAATTATATAACAGTAAAGGCAAAATATAAGAAGATATGTATGTATTTCGATGTTGTGATTACATGAATATAACCCTAAGGAACCAGAGGAGATAACAGACCTTATCTCTCTCTTGCTGCTTAGGCTCAACCCAAAAAGAATCCAACCCTTACAACGTTTTCCAAGCTCGCCTTATATAGGCCGAGCTTGGGTGGTTTACAGCTAATAAAGACAAATGACTCAATCGTGGTGGTGTCAGTACCTGGCGAGTAAGGCGGTTTATTTGCTGTCGCTCCGAGGTTGAGTTCTAGGGCTTCGGTCCTTCGACGTGGTCCGAATCCTTTCTCTCCGAGTCTTTGCTTCGCTCGTTATGTGACTTCCTTCTTTATGCTGGTCTGAGATCTCGCTGTCGATCTTCTCGGTGTGGTTAGGCTTCCTGGATGCGAGACACGTTTTCCGAGGGGTTTTACCCTCTACAGTTTGCCTCTTTCCTTTCCTAGTATCGAAGATGCGAGGAGAGGAAATTTCTTTTTCTGCCACCTCTTTGTCGAGTATCCCTATTACCTGCCAGGTGTGCATTTTCCTTTATGTCACGTTCTCCTAAGCTCGTGGCTTTTCACCTTCTGACCGGTAGAGTCGGTTTCTTCTCACTATTTAAGTTTTGCTTCTCTCTCTAAAAATCTTTTAGACCTTTCGTTTTCATCTTCCTTGGCGCCGGAGGCCTTTTTTCCGTGAAACTTTCTTCACTTGCATCTTCATATCAAGCGATCCTTCCGTTCTTTTCTTCTCGACCCATTGTTTTAATCAACTTTTTCTTTCATAAAGTTGATTTCTTTGAGATTTTCCCTTCTTCCCTCTTTATTTTCCAGTTGCCTCTGCTATTTCCGTCGCCGGCGGTGTTGCTTTTCCCCATTAGCATCTTCTTCCATGTCGTTTTTTTCCATGATTGAAGCCCTTCTTTTAAGGCTAAATGGCTTGAATCCTGATGGAAGGGGCTTTCAAATCGAGTCCATTGATTCTCCCCGATTTACTCCAAAATTGGTCGGAGAGTATCAGTGTAGCGAAGATATTCTTATGGTGACGATTCACCAGATAACAGCCGGGTTGCTTCTTCCTCTCTATCGATCTGCCAATCCTTTGTTTCTTGAAATCATTTGCTCTCCTCCTCAACTCGAGGTGTGATGCAACTTACCTGCAGTGCAATCTATCTTATTAATCAGTGGGTTCTTTAGTCTGAAAATAATTCTCCTGCCGGGTCCACAGCGAAGTATTACTATACCGTCGAGAACTTCTTTAAACACTACGAACCCTTTCTGACTATAGACTGTGAGTTAGCTCCCTGGGGGGTTAGCTTTCGAATGGTGGATGGTAGCCGAAACGTTCTCCCCGAATCTTTAGATTATTCACTGGACGAAGATTGGTCTTCGGAGCCTATACTTTTCAAAGGTCCTATACTCCGAGGTTGAAAGGACTCTGGTCGATTCATCGTTCGGACTGAGTTTGAGGTAGGCCACAAGTTTGAGACTCGACACCTGTTTTCCATTTGCTTTTCTGACGAGGACAGGAGGTTATCTTGCTCATTTTCGGGCAAGGGCAAGGATGTCGTCGTCGAGCCTCGGGCACCCTAAAGCGTCCTCGGCCTGATAAGGGGACTATGCAGCAGGTAACAAATACTTTCTTTCCGTTCTTTTCCGAAGTATTCATACTTGCCTCTGTTTGTTTCCTGAGGAAGACGGATCCTTATCTGCAGGGACAGCCTTTAGGTGCCCTAAATCGTAGTCATGGTTTGATGAAGTTTAGTTATGGGGGAAATCCCGAAGCTTCTCGACCGCTGAAAAAGTCTGCTTTGCAAGCAATTCTGAAAGGGGTTCAAACCATCTGTCGTGAGGCTGTTATGGTTCCTCCGAAAGAGACTCCGAGCGCTGACAAGGAAATTCCAACATCCACAGCGACTAAGATGGTAATCGAGGAGGTGGTCGCCACAGACCCTCAGATTACCGTGCCTTCTATCGTTAGTAGTGCCCCTGTCTCGACTGTAGTCCCTGCAGCCTCGAGGGCTAGTGCTGCCTCGGATTTTGTTCTTTCAACTTCTTCTGCGCCGAAGGCTGCGGTTAATGCCTCTGCCTCAGCGATAGGAACCTCCACGAATGTTTTTGGTGAGCCCTCCATTCTTTCCTCAGAGAATATTGTTACGCCAGTGGACCTCCTTGTTCCCCAAGAGGATGGTTCGTACGTTGAGATGGATTCTTCCAAAGAACTTGTCGCCAGTTTTCCACGAAGTTCGGTGTTTCCGCCTCCTCCGAGTTATGCTTGCAGATATAGGCAATCTTATACTGCCGAGAGGTTTAAGGAAGTTTTGTTTGAAGATTATTATCCTGGCGAATTTACTACCGAGGTTTCGACTCGCTTTGAAGCTCATGCCTCGGATCCCTTAGGGCAGCCTTTAGATCCGGATTTCTGCAAAAAGCTTGGCGATCTCTTCGGAGGTGACTGTCCTCGAGCCGAGTATAAGCTTCGTCATCCTCCCTTGTCCTATGAGGAGAATTTGTCCATGGTTCAAGCGGTGAGTTGTGTTGTTGTTGTTCATGTTGATGTTACTAAAGCGCTTTGTTAATCTATTTTTGCCACTTTTTACTAGGGCGATTATCATGCTACTGGCCTTCTAGCTTACAACTTTGATCAAGCTGGTGAAACCGAGTATTATGCACGAGAGTTTCACCGGATGCAGGAGGAGCTGGCCCGGGAGAAAGTTCGCAGTGCTGAGGCGAAGAGACAATCGATATGTAAGTCCCTCATTTTCCTATTGTTTTTTTGGGAGCATCTGTTTGCCGCAGCATTGCTAAAAACAGATTTGCTACTTGCTTTTGAAAAGGCGAGCTGGAAAAGCTTGAGAAAAAACTTCAGGAGGCTCAATTGGCTATTGATCGGCTTCGAAATGGCCGACAATCATCTCAAATTGCCTCAAGTAGCGAAGGCTATCTTAATGATAGTGCGACGCTGTTGGAAGAGAGGGATAAAGCTTTGGAAGATGTGAATTATTATAGTGTGAAAAGGCAAGTGGCCGAGAGAACTTATGTGAATGAGAGAAAGAGAGGGGATCAAGCCGAGCGCCTTCTCGAGGAAATGAGAAATAGAAACACGTTGCTGTCCCGGGAAAATCATTTTTTCCAAATGGATGTTACTCGATTGACGCAAGAGCGAGACGCAGCTCGCTTGGAGAGGTCGGTCAGTGCCTCAGGTAGGGTTTTAATTGAGAGGTTGGAGGAGAGGATCAGAGAGTTGAAGGTGCAACTGTCTACACATCATAATGTTAATAAGGAGCTAGTTACTGCGAATGATGTTCTGAATAGGAGTTGTATTGATAAATGCCGTGAGCTTGCTTTGGCAAACAAGTCAAACGTTCAGACTGCTGCTCTTGTTAATGAGTACCGAATAGAATTAGCCAAAAGCGGGGTCATTACTTCTGAGGATATTCGAAAGAATGCCTCGGTGCCTCGCTTTACTAATCAGCACCAGGTTGCTGAATATATGGTTTTCAAAGAGAGTAGGGAGCTAACCCGAATTTTCCTTCGCTTTTCTGCTTACTTCATAGCCCTAGTCGAGTCACCGTCTTGCTATTCTTATGTTTGTTGTTTTTGTTTTCAGGCATCGAAGCTAATTTGAAGAAGCAGGCTGTTGATGCCGGGGCGGCGAGGGACGATGCCATAAGTCAGCTGGTGACTGAATCCGAGCTGAAGTTGGAGGCCGAGAGAAGGGTTAAGCAGTTGACCAAAGAATTATCCGAAGAACGCCAGCGTCATGCTGCTGATTCGGCTAGACTTGCTCAAGAGCTTGAGCTTGAACGAAGGCGTCGTTCCGAAGAGACGACAAATCATGCTTAGCTTTTATCCAAGGAACGGGGGCTTCGCCTTGAGTGTCAGGCAAGCGTGAGGGATTTGGTGGTCGGTTTTGCCCTTACCAAGCATGAGCTAAGACATGGTCAAGCTGTAGAAGAACTTCTTACCAAATTTGCATTAACTACTGCCTTTGCTACCAGCATGGCCTGCCGAAAGCATGGTCGGTGTCTTTTCAGAACCATCGGTATTGAACCTCCTACTTATGGCGCTATTGGTGCACGTTATTCGGACGTTGTGTCTCCTATTGATGAGTATCTGCTTCCTCAGGAAGTTTATGTGGCCTTAGCTAGAGATGAGCTTCGAAAGAGGGGCCTACTGGAGAAGTTTTTAAGGATAGCTAATTGGTGGTAATGATGATGCTGCTCGAGGTGGTGATTCAAGGAGTCTTAGTAATGCCGCCGAGGGTACCCGTGACGGTCCGAGCGAATCCGTTCATGGTTCCGAGGACGGTCCTAGTGATGGTGCCGATTGTTCAAAGGATAATTCACACCCTTAGCTTTTGTATTTGTGTTTTTCCTTTGTAGTTGTGTCCGCGCCATTTTGCTTATACGCGCGTTTTTTGGTATCACATTTCATGTCCTGTATTTGCACATATATATATATATATATATATATATATATATATATATATATATATAAAGATTTTTTTTTTGTTGAAATGTTATGCCCCTCATCGGGACTGTTTTTTGTTTGGAGGAGGTCCCTTGGTTGAGTAATTTGCTTGTGAATGCAAGCAAATCAACTGCCTCGGGGTTCCATCTTCCTCTATAGGTAGATGTTAATCCCATTTATCGTCCCCTCGGCGCCCGAGGACGTGCAGTCCTCGTGGCCGTTTGGTAGTGAGTACGAATGCATCGTCGGCTTTTGTAGCCTTGATTCAAAGTGCTCACCGCTATCGGGGTGTCTTGTGGGTAGAGGACCGTGCCATATAACTCGTAGGGCCCTTACGATTTATATGGTCATCGGCTCTGTGCCTGCTATTCGAGGACTTTTTTATTGTTTGGCGTTTTTTGCCTTTGGCGTTACAACATGTTTGGCGTTTTTATGCCTTTGGCGTTACAGCCTGTTTGGCGTTTTATGCCTTTGGCGTTACAGCCTTTGCGATGGTGTTGACAGTATTTGGAGTTTGACCTCGATGGGAGTTGCATCAATGAGTGCGATTTTCATTTATTAAATTTCTTCGGATGTTGCTTACAAATGGAAATACTTTCTTAAACCAAGTGTTTCATGTACCTCCCCTCCACTGGGGTTTTCAATCTTTGTCCTTCAAGGTTAATCAAGTTGTAAGTATCCTTATCGAGTTGCCTTTCGATGACAAATGGCCCAACCCAGAAGGGTTCTTGCTGGATGTTTTTGCCTTTACTAGACTCGCCTAGTTGTTCATTCGGAGCCTGGAGGTTGGTTGTTGCTACGAGGAATTGCTCTCTGTTTTCCAGACGCTGGTTCTCTTCGCTTTCTTCTTGTTTCATACTTAGCATCCCAGCTTCAGTGTCAGCTATGAACTTTGTTATACTTTCGTCCGATATCCTCGGGTTCTTAACTTGTTCCGAGCATTCCTTACTTGCTTCTCTTGCTTGTACATCAATTTCGTGGCATGCTCGGGCCTCAGTAGGATCGCCTCGGATCTCCGCAATCCCTGTTGGGGTTGGGAACCTGATCTTTTGGTGCAAGGTAGATGTGACACCCATGATGCTATGCAACCGTGGTCTACCCACGATGGCATTGTAAGGAGAATCTATGTCCATCACGCAGAATAAAGTTGGTTGTGTTTGGCTTCCAGCATGAACTGTGAGCATTAATTCTCCCCGAGGTGTTGACGGCTTTCCATTGAAACCAAATATGTTGTATACCGAAGGTACCAAAGCAGCTTTCTTACCCTTCATTTTGTCAAATGTTTGCCCGAATAATATGTCCACAGAACTCCCAGGGTCCACCAATACTTTAGTCATGGCAATCTTTCCCATTTGAAGGGTAATAACCAAAGGATCACTATGCATTCTGCCCTCATTGGGGATGTCTGCCGCTGAAAAGAACACGGGCTGCTTTTGCCATTCCTCCAAGCGAGTCTTTGTGACCACACTGAGTATCTCTTGTCCATCCAAGTCTCTTTTGTGGATGCGTCCAGTCTGGATTCCTTCTAGTCCCTTCGTATGAATTATGGAATTGCAAGCTCCGAACCTTGGAATATCTCTGTCGATGGTAATCACATAGGCTTCGTGCTTTGGTTCTTCCTTGAGTAGCGGTTGATTTGGGGGGGGGTTGTGGCAGCTCTAGTAGGTGTTTGAACTGTTCCCTGGCGATAAAGAAGTAAATTTGATCCTGTGCCGTGACACAGTCCTCGGTGGTATGCCCAAAAAACTTGTGGAATTGACAGTAGTCTCTCGAGTTTTTCGTATGTTTCGGTTGGTTTCCCCTACTTCGAGGATATCTTATCTCGCTGGCAAATTCGGATTGCTCGATGATCCGAAGAGCATCTTCGCTGGGTACACAGAGTTTTGGAAGCTTTCTGTCGTGAAATGCAGGAAATCCTGGTTTAGTCGCCCCAAATTTTCTGTTGCCTTGCCCTTGCTGGCTAATGTTCCCTTCGAACTCTCCCCGAGGGTTGTTTCCTCGGTTGTCATTGTACTTTATGTTATCATGGTACTTGTCGTCGCCAAATTTTCCTTCGTTCCCATATCGACCATTGTCATCTTGTCTTCCCCGTTTCGACGGGTCCCCGAATTGAGTGTTTGTTGCTTGTCCTCGCACTTCAAGCGATAAGTTGTTTATGGAGTGGACCTGCTTTAAGATTGTCTCCTTTCCCAGGGATGCTTGTTCCTTTATTTCCTCCAAGGTAATTCGCTCCTTTTGGTATTTCCGGAGGTCCTGCAACGTCTCGAGGTTCTTTGAAAAGAGTCTGTCGTATAGAGGGTGATCTTTGTCTAGAGCGTTGAGGAATGCTCGAACTTTATCTTTTTCCGTAGCTCCATTTCCCACCTCTACACACTGCTCAGTCCATCTGCTCGTTAGACTTTTGGTCGACTCTCCTGGGCGTACCCGAATGCTGAATAGTTTCTCCACTCCAGGCTTGGAGGAGTTGTTGTATAGAAAATGCAGTATAAAAACTTTGGAAAGCTCCTCGAAGGATGAGATCGAGCCAGCTGCAAGGTTGTCATACCATGCGAGAGCTTCTCCCTTCAAGCTGGAGGGGAAATATTTGCAAAGCACTTCATCCCGATTGGCGTAGGCTAGGAAGACTCGGAGATACATTTTAATATGTACAGTGGGGTCTCCTGTACCGTCGAAGATGGAGGTGAAGGTGGGCATCGTGCATTTTACTGGAATTGGTAATGAAAGGATTTCCAAACTTAGTGGAGAGCGATTTACGTCGTTCATGGCTTGAGTGAGCTTAATCCTATCACTCGATTGGATTCGGTTGTCAAAAAGCTCTGCTCGGAGTGCTTTAATTTGATCCATCATTACTTGCTGTAGTGCTCTTGCCTCGGCATCCTTCTTCGTTGAGTTTCCTTCGCTGAATGTATGCATGCTTGCCTTTGTGTAAGCTGGAGGTTCGGTCTTTTTGCTTGATACCGTGATTCCGTGACCTTTACTGGTGCCTTTGACCTTTATGTACGTTTTAGATTCGGAGGGTTCCTTCGGCTGAGATGCGTTACTTGGGCGAGAGTGTCCTTCGCTGCCTCCCTTGTAGTTGGACGCCGATTTTTCTGCTACCTTTTTGTTTGCTTCGGCCAGCTGTTTCTTTAGCTTTTTTATTTTTCTGTTTTTCAAGATTAACTTTCTAAATTGCGCAGCTCTTGCCGTATTTGCTTCGGTAGGTTGTTGCTCGGGCATTTCATTTTCAGGATCAGATTCTTCGTCCTCATCTTACTCGTTTTCTCCATTTTCTTCCTGTATTTGCTGTTGGCGTGGTTCTTCAGCCTCTGGAAATCCTTTTCCCTCGGGGCCTAAGTCCTCTATCAACACTTCGTCTTCGTTTACGTGTTCTCGGTGCTGAACTGTGCTAGCCGCTACCTCGGGAGATAACCCTTTACTGGTTGAGAATCTGGTGTTGTGCTGTCTGGACGATCCAGTACCTTGCTTCCAGGATCCTACTCGCTGCTTCGGAGCATGTTCCGATTGGGAAGCCATTTTGGTTATGACCTGTCAAGAGACAAAAAACACGTGAGGTCCAAGGCGACTAGTGCAGTGTACTTTGTCGGCCATGTAAATCTACTCTGCAACGGATTTTTTTAGACGAAATTTAATGTCCTATTTGCCCTTTTTAGATATATCCCTAACTGCCTATTTTGTCTTTTAGCTCAAATCGTCCCTTTCCATCTGGTTCTTTTTTTTATGAAGTTTTATTTCCAAATATAGCATGAAATTTGAAAACCATAAGATGGATTTTTATGTATATCATGAAATTTGAAAACCCTAAAATGGATTTTTGTGTATAGCATGAAATTTGAAAATCCTAAAATGGATTTTTATGTATAGCATGAAATTTGAAAACCCTAAAATGGATTTTTTTGTATAGCATGAAATTTGAAAACCCTAAAATGGATTTTTGTGTATAGCATGAATTTGAAAATCCTAAAATGGATTTTTATGTATAGCACGAAATTTGAAAACCCTAAAATGGATTTTTATGTATAGCATGAAATTTGAAAACCCTAAAATGGATTTTTAGATACGGCACGAATTTGTAATCGTTTTTCGCAAGACTAGATGCTACTGTTTTAAGAGGTTTACAGCGAAGCATAAACTACCTATCTTAAAAATCGACTTCATCATACCAAGGTTTTGAAAACTCTTTAATGGATGATTTTATCACCTGATGTTGTGCTCAGAAAACTCTTAAACATGCTAAAATCTTTAAGGTCTTTTAGATGCTTAAGGTACAGGAGCTTCCT
Organism: Papaver nudicaule; assembly: GCA_023529015.1. Taxonomy (NCBI): domain Eukaryota; kingdom Viridiplantae; phylum Streptophyta; class Magnoliopsida; order Ranunculales; family Papaveraceae; genus Papaver; species Papaver nudicaule. The sequence goes on from JAJJMA010118564.1 coordinate 112,932, forward strand.
TTCGGAAAACAAACTTTTGAAAATCTTTTGAGAAGATTAGAAAATATAACAAAAAATTTGAAAACCCGAAAAATCACAGGCAAACCCTAGTTGTTTTAATCGTCCCTGTTTCTAGCGCCAAACTGTACGAGTAGAAAATCTGCATAGGTACTCAAGGTGCCATATCAATCAGATCTACTCATACATACAGTAGTTAGTTAAGATTTAATGGTGCGAAGACCACAAGAACGGTACCGAAGATACTAAGAACAGTAATCAAGACCAAAATTATAACAGTAAAGGCAAAATATAAGAAGATATGTATGTATTTCGATGTTGTGATTACATGAATATAACCCTAAGGAACCAGAGGAGATAACATACCTTATTTCTCTCTTGCTGCTTAGGCTCAACCCAAAAAGAATCCAACCCTTACAACGTTTTCCAAGCTCGCCTTATATAGGCCGAGCTTGGGTGGTTTATAGCTAATAAAGACAAATGACTCAATCGTAGTGGTGTCAGTCCCTGTCGAGTAAGGCGGTTTATTCGCTGTCGCTCCGAGGTTGAGTTCTAGGTGAAAAAGAAGGGGTACCGAAATACTACCAACTTTTCGTTTTTGGCTCGTGAGTCTTATGGTAAAGAGTTTGGACGATCTCAAAAATCAATATCCAAACCTCTAACCGGAGTAATCTCGACAGTTAGGTAATAACGTACTACTTGGTGCTTTAATTATAAATCAGAGTTATAATGCGGAAAGTAAAAGCACACAAGACACCAAACGTTTTTTTAACGAGGAAAATGCCTTGCAGAAAAACCTCGGGACCTCGTCCAGTTTGAACACCGCCCAGTACAAACTGACTACAAACACTAGCCTACTATAAGACTTCGGTCTGGGATGTAGCAGAGACCAACTCAAGCCCTCCAAGCGAATTGGCTACTGTCGCCTTCCTTACGTCTCTGGATCCCCCACAGATCGTCACGCACTTGATTCCCCTAGCTGACGTCCTTTACAGGCCTAGGAGTTGCTTTGACCGATGCCAAAGGCTTTTGTCAGCAATACTGGGTTTTAATCCAAAACTGTTGACTTATGGTGTAACTGTCCTCTATCAGTTTACCATAAATAAGATGACTTCCTTCGGATTGTTAGATCCAGGTCATACGGAAGTCTACTTAACAAATCGAGGCTAACACGCTTACACAGCAACGCTCAATCTGTATCTACCTCAGTTATACACGAAGAACCACTTAAGGAACTTATATAACTGGAGCCAACTGGGTCTTACAACACCGTGTGCAGCCGTGCGTTGCTACCTTTCCAACCTTGTTGAGTAACGTATCAGTTCTTGAATAGCCGTATAGCAGAAGAGACGGACTTTAGAATAGACAAGAACGTGATCAGGTTACCAAGGTGACAGGTTAATCCGATTTCAACCAAAGATGGTTTCAATCTCCTACCTGTGCTTCCCAACTCTCAAAGGAAGTCTTTATAGTCGTAGGGAGTTCCCAGAGGAGCTGCAACCTATAGAGGATGACTATACCACAACAAGCTTTCACCGAAGTGAAAAGAGTTTACGCTACCTTCCCTAAGGACCTTCACGTATGCTTGATGCTTGCGGTATTTGTCCGTAGACACCTCTATTTATAGCACTCAATAAGATAGGTTGCTTTGGAATTAAGCAATCCATTACTTGTCCCACAAGTTAAGGAAAACCTAAACTTGCCAACCAAGTAATACAGATTAATCTCAATTGAAATTCCTTTTTAGATTTATCTGCCAAGTGTTTTGTTGGCTCACAAACACTTCAAGATAGGAATCCAACAGACCAGAGATAATCTTATCTTATTGACTCATTGAGGATCGTTAGATGGAACACAAAAGGTATTTATGTTTCACACAAGTCCATCTAAGAGATAAAGGAGTTGGAATTTGACTCAAAGTGAAAATCTAGAAGATATTCACGCAATTTGACTTTCCAGAAACTTCTCTGCGTCAGGTACACGTACAGGTACGTGTACTAATGCGACACAGGAGATTTCTGGACCAGGTACGCGAAACCGGTTCGGGTACCGTCCAAGTCAAATTTTGGTCAAACTCTGAATCCGCTGGAAGAACTGGGCTGAGCCAGAACTTAGACATGAGAATGTCCTCAGCTATGATCCATGGACTCTTTGCTCAAGAGTACTCCTTAGATTCATCCATATCCAACATAACAGTTTGCAAGCAAACCATTGTGATGGACACATGGCATCAAATCTATCTCATATGTTCCTGATTCACAGTATTCGTGGGATCAAATACTGGTCATGACATAAAGCCATGTTACACAAGAACACGATCTCAATCGCTACATTACTACTAAAGTAGTCGACTATATTTCGAAAGAATAGAGAAAGTAGAATAGAAGAATAATCCGTAAAGTCATAACTCCTACTAACCTTTTGTCGATGAAGAATAATTGATGTCTTCTTTGTCTTCACAGTCTTCGTCTTCAAGGTCTCTACTACTCTGTCTATATCCCATTTCCGAAATCTAAACTCTAGTAGGCTAAATCAAGAATTGTATTTTGACACCTAAAACTGACAACTAGCTTGACATACCAACGCTAGTGGGTTTGACCGGACAATGCCCTAACACTAGGGCTTCGGTCCTTCGACGTGGTCCGAATCCTTTCTCTCTGAGTCTTTGCTTCGCTCGTTATGTGAATTCCTTCTTTATGCTGGTCCGAGATCTCGCTGTCGATCTTCTCGGTGTGGTTAGGCTTCCTGGATGCGAGACACGTGTTCCGAGGGGTTTTACCCTCTACAAAGTACAACAATGTCAATAACCTACCAAAAACATGAATCAATAGGAAGGGAAACTGGTGTGAATTACAGTGTACCTGATTGGGTGGTGGCTGAAGCTTTTCCTCCTGCACCACCACCGAGGCTGGTGAACCCTGAACCACCAAGGGTGGTGTACTCCAAAACCCACTTCTACTATCCCATTCTCTATGTACCCTCAACACAAGACCGGGACACTCC
>JAJJMA010118564.1:135931-169509 GCA_023529015.1 Papaver nudicaule
GTATTTGTTCTGGAGTTGCGTTTGTTGCGGTTGGCATATCCATATTCCTATGCTTATTCGTTACGTTGATTCTGTTGATTCACAGACTGGCTTAGGCGGAATGTTGCCCTTGGTTCACGGTGCGGGTCAGTAACCAAATACGTCTGGGTTTGGGGAGTCTACAACGTTGACTGTATGTATGTTTGTATACTAACAGCTAAGCCAATTATTTGATGTTGTATTGATGCATTCTGCTTATTGTCTTAATAGAAGAGGCAAATTGCACAGAGGGTGCGACGTGCGGCCGATGTTAAAAAAAAAGGGATGCAGCTGCATTAAATGTACGACATATTCATTTGTAACACATATACAAACAAATTGTTGCCCTAAAATGTTGATTGTTATTCCGTGTATGTATTTTTTTTTAAAAAAAAAAAGATTTGAAAATCGTGTTTCTTTGGCCCGTAGGTTCCTCGGACAAAGCGTACACGCACGGTTCATGTTGGGGTCGGTGTTAATACAAGAAGACAGCCAATATCAGGTGTCGCAGAGAGAGCGGATGTTGATTTACATTCAGCATACATTCAGAGGTTATTTAATTAAAAAGTTCATAGTAATGGTGTTTCAAACAGTTTACTCGATGTTGGTGTTAAATATTGATTTGTCTTGCAGTTCTGTGGTCTCTGGAGAAGTTTCGTCTGATAGCTTTGAAGAATGTAGTGATTACGCGGATGAAGATGACAATGAAGGTTTGTTTGGGGCCGTTGAGCGCTTTTCTGGGCTGAATTTGTCTGTTCGACACTACCTGGGAAGAATGGATTCAAAATGTACTTGGTGCGGAGCCTTTCATTGGCTTGCGGAGAGACTTAGCAATTCATCAAAGAAAAACCCCATTTTTAGTAAGTGCTGCCGAGAGGGAAAGGTAGTGCTACCTAAATTACGTGATCCCCCACAAGGCCTCAAGGATCTGTATGATGGGAATGATGCAAGTTCAAATTTATTTCGTGAACACATAAGGGAGTATAATGACGCAAATGCATACACTAGCCTTGGCTGCAAAATGGACAAGAGAGTCGTGAAGGGCAAGGGACCTAAAGGATTTTCCATACATGGAGAACTGCGACACTGGAGTGGAGCATTGCTGCCGGATGACGAGGATAAATCTATATATTCTCAACTGTATGTATACGACCCTGTTTTGGCTCTAAATGTACGGGCAAAACGAAATCCCCAGCTGGAGAAAGATGTTCTTGGTATGATTCAAAATATTTTGATACAGCACAATGAATTCTACCATAAGTACGTTAGGGCAAAAGAGATATTGAATGAACTAAGTCCCGAAACGGAAAATATGCATGTTGTCTTGCATTATAAAGAGAGTACAGATGCAAGGCGTTACAACTTACCTACAGCTGATGAAGTATATGTTATACTGCCAGGCGATGGTACTGCCCCTCCAACTGTGAGGGACATAGTAATTCGGGCAAGGGAAGGTCATGCACTTACCCGTATTTCTGAGTGTCATCCTGCTTACCTGCCTCTGCACTATGTATTACTTTTTCCGTATGGTGAAATGGGTTGGCACCCTGAGCTTAAGCAATTTGTTCCTGGACCCATCCTTTGTCTTAAGTTTTCCGCATCTATACATACCGGTGCTAGACTGACGCTGAAGCAGTTCCATGGTTATCGTCTGTTCAAGCGGGACGAATATTCTACCATACTGAAGGCAAAAAAACTATTTCAGGAGTATTTGGTGGATGCGTGGTCCGCCACTGAACAGAACCGACTATTCTACCTCAAAGGAATTCAAGAAGAATTGCGTGCAAACTGCTATTCCGGAATCAAGAAATTAGCTGATTCTGGGATGTGTCCTGAAGATGGAGGTAAACCATACGTTTTTCCATCGAGCTTTATCGGTGGTCCTAGACATATGTTCGAGATATATCAAGATTCAATGGCTATCACACGATTCAACCATCACCCAGATATCTTTCTGACGATGACTGCGAACCCGAGTTGGCCAGAGATCCAGGATGAGCTTGAACCTCACCAATATGCTTCCGATCGACCTAACCTTATTGCCCGTGTATTTGAGATGAAGAGAGATAAGCTCATGAAAGAAATTAAAAAGGGAAAGGTGTTTGGCTCCGTAGTTGCACACGTATATACGATTGAATTCCAGAAGCCGGGATTACCACACATGCATGCACTGATATTTTTGGATGGTCCCGAGAATATTCGAACAGTGGAGCAGGTAAACAGTATCATCAGCGCGGAATTTCCTGATGAGGAAGTTGACCCAGTTTTGTTTGACACTATCCGTAGGTGCATGGTGCATGGTCCATGTGGTCCGGAATCCATGTGTTGGAAGAATGGAAAATGCAGTAGAGGGTATCCCAAGACACACGTGGAGGTTACAAGTATGGATGAAGGTGGGTATCCAGTGTATCGTCGGCGTGATGATGGTAGGGAATTTATTATCAAGAAGAACCACAAGGCTGATAATACAAATGTTGTTCCATACAATCCTTATTTGTCTAGGATGTTTAATTGTCACATCAATGTTGAAGTATGTGGTGGTGTGAGAGCCGTTAAATACATACACAAGTACATCTACAAGGGCCATGACCGTGCAACTTTGGTGGTTGGAGCTGTTGATGAGATACAGCAGTACATTGATGCTAGGTATGTTGGTCCACCTGAATCATCATAGCGTCTGTATGGTAATAAAATGCATCAAGAAGAACCGAATGTAGTTCGTCTGGCAGTTCATCTTCCCGGACAGCAAAGGATTATATATGATTCTATGGACGCAATGGATTTAGTTGCCATGGCAGCTGAGAACTTTAAGTCAAAATTGATGGCTTACTTCGAGTACAATCATTTCAATCATAATTCCCGTAAATACACCTACCAGGAATTTCCTCAACATTTTGTATGGAGAGATAAAGAATGGCACGTGCGTAAACAGGGGTTTGCAATTGCAAGAATGTACTTTGTCAGTCCCAGTGCCGGTGAATTGTTTTATCTCCGTCTTCTGCTGACAGTTGTTGCAGGTGCCAGGTCGTTTGATAGTCTCAGGACAGTCAAGTCCGGAGAGGATACGGTAGTCCACACCACCTTCAAGGAGGCATGCATTGCACTTGGAATACTTGAAGATGACAGTGAATGGATGCAGTGTCTCCAAGAAGCTGCGATCATGCTGACTGGAACCCAGCTTAGAAAACTTTTCAAGATTATTCTATGCGATTGTAACCCAACACAACCAAAATTTCTCTGGGATAAATTCGGGATTAATATATGTGATGACCTTCACCATAAGTTACGTGTGAAGTTTCATATTCAGGATCCAACCAATGAGCAGGTGCTTGATTATGGACTGTTTCTCCTCGATGAGCAGGTCCGTGAATCTGGAAAGTCTCTTGAAGATTTTTCGAAAATGCCAGTGTCCGTAATGGGTTGGGGTGGTGCCGTTGGTGACAAACTAATGTAGGATCATCGCTTGATGCAGCTTGCTGTAAAGAGTAAGGATCTGGAGGATGATATTGCCAGAATGAACCCTGATCAGGAATCAGCTTTCAATGGGATAATGGATTCCATAGAAAATAAGGAAGGCAAGACGTTCTTTGTGAATGGTAGTGCAGGCAGTGGAAAGACTTTCCTTTACAATACTTTAGCATCAAATTGTCGTAAAAAGGGGCAGATAGTCCTGACAGTTGCATCGTCTGGAATTGCATCCCTGCTTCTAGCTGGAGGTCGTACGGCACATTCAACTTTTAAAATACCTTTGGATATAACAGAGACCAGTGTTTGTGGAGTCGACAAGGAGGAGTCACATGTTGGACTCCTTAAACAGACCACACTAATTATATGGGATGAAGTACCAATGCAGCATAAGTATTGTGTTGAGGCAGTCGACCGGATGCTTCGTGATTGTGGTGACAAAACAAGGCCTTTTGGTGGGATAACCGTTGTATTGGGTGGAGATTTTCGCCAGACGTTGCCTGTGATACGTGGTGCCTGCCGTGAGCAAGTTGTTGGAGCATCTCTGAGAAGGTCGTTTATCTGGGACCATGTGACAGTACTGACTCTCCACAAAAATATGCGGTTAGACGCCCTAGAAGAGGAGAGTGTGTCGTTTGCAAAATTTCTACTCGAGGTATTAATTCACTCTGCAATGCTGCATTCATCTCTATTGTTTCTTTCCATATGATTATGACCTGATATACATGTTGTTGTTGTATAGGTAGGTGACAATCCAAATGAAATCATAAATCTTCCTGAATCAGTTGGAAGATCCAAGGACACATGTGGACTGATAGATGATATTTACCCTTGGTTGGGAACAAACGATAAGGTTCCGGCAAATAAATTTACAGATCGTATGATATTATCTGCACGTAATGACGACGTGCATAGGATCAATGATGAAGCACTCAGGAGGGTGGACAAAGAATCATTCATTTTTTTGGCTGCAGACAAGTTAAATGCAGACGAGAGTGGCAGTTGTCCGGAGGTATCAAACGAGTTCTTACAAAACCTAAATCCACCCAGAATGCCGCCATTCAAGCTGGAACTGAAGGCTGGCCGCCCTATAATGATTTTAAGAAACCTGGCACCAAGGGAGGGTCTCTGCAACGGTACTAGGTTATTGGTTACTAGGTGTTCACCGCGTGTGATTGAAGCTAAGATAATAACCGGTGACAAAAGAGGAGATACTGTATTCATTCCACGCATATCATTCAAGCCATCGGCATCAGAGATAAGTCTTAATTTAACAAGACGTCAGTTTCCTATCCGTGTTGCTTATGCGATGCCAATCAACAAATCTCAAGGCCAGTCTGTCAATCACGTTGGAATAGATCTGTCTACACCCGTATTTAGCCACGGACAACTGTATGTGGCGTTGTCGAGGTGCACAGCTGCGAAAAGAATAACTGTGTTGTTGCCCGGTAAAACCAAAGATCTTTCAACAACTAATATTGTGTATCCTGAGGTTCTGCTGCATCATTGCCCAGATTCTGCCATTGTTTCCTGCTAAACCATTCATTATGTGTCGATGGCTTATGTACACCGGTGGATAAATGTCTTTTTTTGTGTATTTTTTTACTTCCATTTTGACTGAGATATAGGGATTCCGTCGTATAGGGTAGACATTGCTTTCGATAATCCACGCAGAAATTCAGATTTTGATTTACACTAATGTTGTGAAAGCGTTGTTTCAGTTACCCGGATGTATTCAGAGTTGCTGCATCTCACAGCTTGAAAAACACGTGAATGAATTATCTTTCTTATTTACCTGTAACCTGTGAGTAAGCTGTTGGCAGATAAAACGCAGGAACGGATAGATTATTAGTTGAATTCCTTCTGTTAGATGTGCAGGACAATTTGATATTGTCGGATTGTGATATGTGAATCGTTTCTCCAACATTTGTTAATGAAAGTTGGATGGTATAATCATTGAATCTGTATTGATACCAAAAAGAATGTCTCTGAAATCTGGGAATGAGTATCCTTTAATACATTGAATGGGTTTCCATCTACATGGAGTTTAAAAATAGCAAAATCTCAATGTAAATGCCAAGTACGTCAATTTAAGAGTTTTGTTTTTATTTCCAATATATCCAGTGTTTTTTATGTCTAATGGATCTGCTATGCGTCCCAATGGAATCCCTAGAAAAAATAGGGATACGTATAATAAGCGGTGCAAGAGGTTATCTATGTATTATTATCTTGAAGCTTGCGTGTGGGTCTATATATAAATATATCTACGGTTGCACGGCGGTACACCGGAAACAGGGTTTTACAAAGACACTGATATGGAGAACACAAGTAGCCTCTGTGGTCGTAAGAGTATAGAGCAGGCCTGTGATCTTCTAGAAACGGAAATTGTGAGTTCAAACTCTTGACGTAACGTTCTGTATTTGTTAAGTATGTGATCATCAAGTTTCTAATGCCATGACTGTAGGGTTCGAATTTTACATGCAAGGCCGTTATATGCGGGTTTGGAAAGCAGGACAAATGGTACTACTCTGCTTGCAAAGTATGCAGAGGAAGGCATGGGATTCTTGATGGCTGGAATTGGTGCTACAGATGTAACATGCACGTGAAAAAACCTCTCATGAGGTTTGAATGTGGCGTTTAACTTCAGACTTTGACTTGGCCCTATGTTTATGTGGGATTATTTGTATGTCACATGTTTTATTGATTTACTGATGTTTGTGAGCTTTGTAGGTTATTGGTAAAGATCCACGTACGAGATATCACAGGAGACGCAATCTTTGTATTAGCTGGACCTACAGCCGAGAAGCTCATTGGTGTCAAGCTCAACGATGTGTTGGGGACATCAGCTTCCAATGAAACACAATCTGCACTGTTTACAGATGAGATATTCCAGAGGATCAAAGGAAGGGAGCATATCTTCCGAATAGATATTCCGAAGCTGACTTGGGGTATCCGAACGTTTAAAGTGAGCCATGTTTATCCAGTCAATAAATTATTTGAGAATATAATGTTTAAAAGAAGGATGGCACGCGTTGCAAGAGAGGGATCAAGCAGGGGTACAAAATACCGTATTCGAGAACATGTTATATGAACATATTCCCGTTGGAGGATCCTGTCCTGCCATTTTGTTTTGTTTATCCTTCTCAAAGTGTTTCATTGTTTTATTAAAGTTTTTTGGTTAGCTTATTTAGTTTCTTTTGGGAGCATTATCATTAGATTAATTGTCTGAACAAAGAACTCTTTGGTATAAAAGCCATCCATGTGAAGTTATAGTAGCATCTGTTTGTTTCAGATCCCCGTCTGTTCCCTGCTTTGAAGAAGTAAATTCTTTTGTGTGTTCCACGTTTATGAATTACACATTAATTGTCATCTATAATGTGGCTCCTCCGTGGCCAAGAGTTGGTCTTTTTTATTGGTTTATTCCAAGTCTGCACGGCATAGTGCGTCAGCACCTGAGCACGGTGTTGTAACCATACGCAGGTTTTATTTACATGGGCGATTCTGGCAGTATATCATTTGTATGGAAGTAGAGGCATTATAAGTTACCTGCCATTCGGATCCTCTGGGTGGTGATTTGACCATATCTTTTCTGATAATCATTCGAAAGATTATTAACAACCATATGTACCAAGGATAGTTTTCTAAAATATTTTTTCCTACGAAATCTGCTTCTCGGAATTTATTTTTTGAAAAAATTTCATATCTTATACGCGTTGGTCAATGTGTAAGGTTAGCTTATACAGGGCAATTTCCTATACATTTGTGCGTGGTTCTTAGAATAGTTAATGACATTCCCGCTGTGAAGGAATAGCCAAAATCGTCTATGTAATAGTATCACATACAACAGGCTTTCTCAACCAAAACTGTTTGATGTACTTTACCAAAGTAATGCGAATGAGTATTTCTGAAAATATAAATAGCCTAATGAAGTTAAGTTTCAATAATATAACATTGTTGCCGTTTTTAATGCGTCCGAAAATCTTTCGCGCGGGAAATTGTTTCCACAGTTCTGTTATTGTGGAATACCTACTTCTTGGGCAAAAGATCTAAAAGCCTGATTGTTTGCCCAGATCCACGCCATTCCTAAGATGTTTTTGATTATAGGATAGGTTTTCATACAGTTGTGTATACAGTAGGGTCTCTACTTTTCAAGAAACCCTAATATCGACTACCGACAAATCCATCAGTATATATATGCATATGTATGTATACGTGCATGAATACTGTTTTTTTTTTTTTATTATTTTTTTTGAGATGAATGCTGCACGATATATTCACAGGTACCTTTTCAGGGGAGCTGCACGAGCGATCGTGCACTTTGAAACGCAAGATGGAACAAGAATATACAATAGCCAGGATACGATGGAGGCAAGTTTATTGGATATGTCAGATGATGTGAGACACTTGGAATGCAAAAACATTCTCTTGGATGAGTTTGAATTCACGGATGCTCCTGCAAAAGTTCTCATGCTCAGACCAGGGATGAGAGCGATGCTTATTCGAAGCATTAGCAATAAAATTCTTAAGGACACTATCGTTCTGATCACATCTCTTGGTGACAATTATATTCAGGCAGCTCCGTTGACTCATGTAGGTTTGGGAGAAACAATACACATACCACGTATCATATTCACTGACATGCACGACTTGGTACCTGTAATTTTTCGTAGAAGGCAGTTTCCACTACATATTATTCAAGACAGTATGGTGTTGCATACCGACTTGGAATCATTGGATTGACTTCCGTTCTATAGTGCATATGACCCTTTTGTTTACTTTTATCCTTTTTGGTTTATTGCTTAAAGAATATTCGTGAAACATAATAATGGATATTATTGGTATATGTCGGTACATTGTTTTATTAGATCCGTACATGTAGTTAAATTGATCTACAACCTTATTTTGATAGTCCGTGCGTATATGTTGCCAACAATCAAAATCACCTACTTAGAATAGTATTCGTACTGTTCATAAGATATCACAAACATCGTACATGATTGAGGCTAATGTACAGAGATGTTAAATAGGCCACTACCACGGTCATGGCAAACACAGTTGTAGAGATGAAATAACATCAGAGATAACACTGTTCTAGAATAATAAAAAAAAACAATTCCTAGAGTTTGTGTATATATGGGTGAACAAATAATGCATATATATGGATAAATGGATATTTAGTGCAGTTTCAACTAAACTAGAAAGTTAAATATGGTCTATAAGAGACGCGCATTGGCGTCTCTATTGTAATCATGGGAATGCCTCTTAACACGGATCCAAGAAAGTTAGTAAATAACCGTCAAACGAATGCTACCGCCTTACAACCAATATAGGGTGTATGGGTATGACGAATCATGATTTTTCCTTGAATATTTTCTTAAAATACGCGAATCTTGCATGTTTTAAACCACTAATACATAGCTTATATACTTTACCCTTGCATGTTTTAAACCACTAATAAATAGCTTATATACTTTAACCGAAAATATTACTGCACTTTAGATATAAAGTCAAGAAATAACTGTCGAAGAATTTAACCTGATTTAACTAATACAGGGTGCATGGGAAACGACGAATCATGAGTTTATCTGGAATATTTTCTTAAAATACCATGAATTTATCTGGAATATTTTCTTAAAATACATGAATAATGCATGTTTAAAACGACAAATAAATAACTTATTTATTTTGACCAGAGACATTATTGCAAATTAAACTATATCGAATAGACAGCATATATCAATCTTAGCGTGAGAAAGCATCGTGGTTTCAAGTATATCTGGAAACTAAATTCACGGAATAGGGTTTCCACAATTTTTCTCACGTCGAAATTTCAATTGCTTGGCCAATACTTTTTGAAGGTGTATATATAAGACACATAGGTAACCCTATTCACATATATTTTACATACTACGAGTTACTTTGTGGAACAGAGGTAACCTGTATTTAAGTTCTTTTGTTTTATTTGTTTTAGACTTTGATGTATCCCTTCATACTCTACATGAATGGTTTTAGCAAAAGTGATTACTGATTGTATTTATATTATACTGTGCAGGATTATTCAGAATGTTCGAAAAGGCAATGCAAGTCGTTCTTCAAGGTTGGTTTGCTTTTGTATCCCTGCATGTCAATACATGATCAAGCATAGATTGTAACATGCGACAAACTAACACCCTTTCATTATTTATTTTGTTGTTTCCTTGGGTGTTGCAGGAGGGAACCACGCAGTACGGAACTACACACTTTTTGATGAACTTGATGCAAAACAGACCAGGCAGAAGACTCTCAAAGCAAGGATACTGAAGATCTGGAAGACTGGCAACCGAAAAACCAACGAGGTTTATGGCATGGACATGCACTTGATGGATGAAAAAGTAAGTGCGATATACGTACATATTTGGATCATGATGTGCGTTACTGATACCCTTTAGATAATTTAGTTATATCTGGATCATGGTTAGAATGACTAATAACATTCAACGATTTTAAATGTTGAAGAAAACACAGATGCACGCAAAGGTGCCTAAGGATCTTATTGCATTGTTTGAGAACCAGCTGATAGAAGGCGGTATATATTTCATTGAGAGGTTCACTCTTTCGGAACCAAGAGGGAATTTCCGAATCGTAGAATACAAGCATGTGTTGTGGTTTAACAAATTCACTAAACTCAAACGATTGGAGAACGATGAGCTTGAATTTCCACGACATAAGTTTTCGTTTTTGGAATTTGAAACTGCGCAAAGCAAAATCGATAAATCCATGTTTTATCTGAGTAAGGAATTATTTATAAACGACCGTGTTTCCGGAGTCTATGTCTTAATTCTACATTCAAATATTCAGTCTATTCTTCAAAAACGTGTACACAGTCCTTACACTATTGTCCACTGCAGATGCTATAGGAAGGTTGAAATCCGTATCTGATGCAACATCGGTGTCTTTCGAGACTCAGAACAGCACCGATGAGGTACAGAAGAGATAGATAGAGATTGAGAACACAAGGTAAGACAAATCATTGTTGCTTATTTTATGTTATGGATACATACATATGCTCCGGAGTCCGGGCTTATAACCCCAATGACTCATATTCCGGAACAGGGGAATCAGCATGAAGGTTACTCTATGAGGAGAATGGTGCAAGGCGATTGATACGGACATAATACGTAGTTCAGATGCTGCTCCGGTCATTGTTATAGTAACTGCGGTATTTGTTAATGAATTTCGAGGTAATATGTTTAGTCAGCTCGAACTCCTTGGGTAAAGCTTAGCAACAATCCATGTATTGGGTGCATAATAATTAAATATTATCATTATGGTTTTAGGTACGCTGTCGCTAGCCACTACAACAACATCCAGGGTTTTGGTGAATCTGGATATACCAGAATTCCAATCATTCAGAAATGGGTATGCATGTAACTATAATCTGGATTAATTTGTGTGACTTATTGTCGTGAGTTTAATCTGACTTATATCATTGCAAATTTACTAGCCTGAGTTCAGAATGCAAGGACGTTCATAGGCTTGAGTCATCACCCCAGGATGATCCAACTGAAAATAGGATGACACTGCAAGATGCTGCCGATATGCTGCAATACGACTACAATAAAGTGAGTATGTATATATATTATATATATAGGGTTCGTACTTACCGATGTTTTGCTGCTGAGTGTTGTTTGTTTTGACACGAATATCAGTATAAAGTTTTTACATGCGAGGCCAAAATATTGGGTTTGGTGGAGGGCAGGGAGTGGTTTTATTACGCGTGCACCAAGTGTAATAAAAAGGTGGATTATGTGGACGATGAACCAGTTTGCGGAACCTGCAAAAAGGATTTTGAGGATGATGTACCATGGTGAGCATCTATTTTGTACAATATTTCACGTTTTACTAAACCATGGTGGTTGGTTCAGACTCATCAATGTTCGATAAGTGGATGCAGGTACAGGCTGAATCTTAAGGTCACTGACCATACATCAAATGCAGTATTTACTGTTATGGGTAAACCTGCTGAAAAGCTAATGAAGTGCACTGCTGATCAGCATGTGAAGAATTTGGAACAGTGTGATGAGGTACATGAATGTTTTGACGCCGACTAATTTGGCAATTGAAATACCTGGAACACTGAAGTCATGACATAACCAATCATATCCAATTTATTTGCAGGCTGACAGGACAAAGCAATCTGAGAGTTGGTTTGATCGTTTGAGGGATAAAATATTTGTTTTCAAATTGGTTATCAAAGAATACAACATTGCCAAGCAGTCTGACAACTACACTGTACTGAAAGTGTTCAGACAAGATAGTGAACCCATAACGTTGGAGACAACTCCGAGCCAACAGGTGTTAACAAATACCCTTAGTAATACGCTTTGGAAATGTGATATTATGTGTTTCAAATTGAATCATAGATGTTCTTTTGCTGCAGGGTCAATCTTTGAAAGAGGTTGTACCGCCTGCTTTGGAAAAAGGCAAGGATTTCAAGCCAAAAAGAGGAAGGAAGAGAAAGATCCAGCCCGAAAAGACTCCAGCTGCAGCAACAGTTGCTCCTTATGTAACCGTTAAACCACAGAGGATAACCCAGAAACCAAAGAAGTTACAACCATGAAGTATACACTAATCCATTGGTTCCTGTAACTGAGAGTAGCAGTCATATGCTACATGCGTCGCTTTTGAATTTCTACATTGTTTTATGCCTTCTGCATTCCTTATGTTTTAGATCATCTGAAGTGATACAGGCTATCCGCAATATTTATCCCCTTTTCTCTACTAGATTTTTGAATTGATCGATGGAATTACTTTAATTATTGTTAGTTTTTTTAGAGATTTTCAGAGAGTTGGAAATACATATTTGTAGAATTATCACACGATGTCTACATATCTTGGATAAATTCGTCTTTTTTCATAAAGCACTGGAAATCAGCATGCGTGTACATAACTATGAACATCATGTTATATTTTTAAACGTGCAAGTGTTACAGAATATGGATTTGGGTGTAAAATTTCCATGATATGTTGTAACTGATTTGCATGAAATTGATCATTACAAGAGTTTTTACCGGTTGTAGTGTCCTTTGTTGGTCAGCGTGTTATTACGCTGATCAAAATTAGCCTCAGTTATATTCCCTTCCAAAGGGATGCACTAAGCAACGTGTTTGAACCTGCTTATGTGAAGGTACAATATGAATAAGTAGTTGTTTCTATTCAATATCGAATGCTATATAACCTCTGGCTATTTTAATGCAGAATGGAACTGTATTTAAGTGTTTCTTCCATGGCATCCTTTTCCATGGTTAGCCATCACGTGGTATGATATATATGATAATTCATGATTAGCAGTCTTCTTGACCTGACTCCACACTATAGGCCATATAGGACTGTCAGCCTGCAATCCAGCCCACATAAGAAGATCCTGACCATATATTGAATACCTAAATTTTTAATGGATGGGATGTATTCAAATCTATTTCTGATCTCATACTGTCGTGTTGGTGGAAAGAATCTTTGGATACTATTGATTCGGTGTTTCCACGGCGTTGAATTGTTTGATACTCTACCCTTCTGATTATTTGTTATGTGTATTATCATTCAACTTCTTCTCTTTACGGCTGGGAACCTCAAGTACCTGCTTCGTCTCAAACCGAGAGCAATAACTTTATCCACTGAATAGATTCGGATAGTATTTCCGTTGATTCTCCGCGTACCAGTTCGCTGGAATCATATGGAAACGAGTGTTACCCGTGTTTTCGAAAATTCCAGTGGAGGTAGCGTCAAAGTTAGGATGCTGGGACTGTTAGCTGCAAAGACGTGCAAGAAGAAACAATGCATCTGCAAAGACGGAATTTCATCTATACAACCAAGAAACTACAACCATCTTGGGGCAATAGACCTTACGTGTTACGAAGTTCTTGAGGATTTCAGCAATGAAGAATCGGTAGGACAATTGCAATAACAGGTCTAGAGCTACAGATAAGCTACGATATTGTGAATATTAAATAGCTTGGGGGGGGTAGCATGCGTTCTCTGTGTATCATTCCCATAAGCAAAAAGAGGCTGTCTGTTTGGCTATGTGACGATTACCGTAGACTGCCAAATGTCATACATCAATGCAAAAAATTTTATTTCTCAAAATAAATCTAAGTATATACGTAGACGTAGCAAATACCACGATCAGATTGCATTCCCTAAGATAAAATTCCAACTGTTTCATATGCACACGTGCATTGGTGCCACCGTATTTATGTCTAAATATAGGATGTATATAATTTTTTACCGATGTGCCAAAAAATAAGAGTCCACGCTAACCAGATCAGTATATACAGGAGGATATCACTTTCCTCCTATACGTCTGTTTTCCAGCATGTAGCTTATAACAGGAGGTAAAGTTATGTGATTTTATAAGGAAAATACTTCACAATATATGACTAGGGAATCCCGAATTTATAATTCTAGGTTTCGTATTCACAAGAAAACTGTTGTGTGCCATCTTGGTTTGGAACATATATTTAGGTTGATCAGTCTTCGCAAACGTTGCTACACGGATCAAGCGTACAGAAGATCTTTTGCTCTACGCCTACTTTACTGTAGTTGTTATTATGCTGACTATATCAGAAGCCAAAGATATGATGAAAGATCCCAAAAGCAAGGTAATGTCATATGCATCTATATGTTATAACACCTAATCAATGTTGTTGCGTTTTAACCAGTTTAATACCAACCCTATCTGCAGGGGAGAACATTCATCTGCAGAGCATCAATAGTGGATTTGGTCGAAGGTAGGAGATGGTATTACATGGCCTGTTGTGAATGCAATGGCAAAACTGTAACGAAAGAATCGTGGAACAATTCTGGGATCTATCAACCGTTCTGCATGGCATGCAATGCTGCGGTAACGGGAAAACCAGTGTACGTATACAATACTTCAAAGAACACGTATACGCAGTTTCTAGACGAAACAATAACAATAACATGTTTTGTACTTGGGTGCAGGTACAAGATTCATCTGAAGGTTGCAGATGAAACATCCAGTGCGGTATTCCCTGTGAGAGGCAAAGTGGCAGATACTTTTATGAACTATGACGTAGTTGAACATTACAACAAAGCATGTACAGGACAGATAGCAGAGGCACTTAAACTGTTTGAACCGATGAAGGGTACTGCGGCGATCTTCGATGTACTGATTGTGGACTGTAGTGTTGGAGGCAAGGATGGCAAGTTCGCAGTTCTTGGGATATATGAAGACATTAGATTTTTACCCCGTGGTGTTTCGATATATGGCTAACATGTATCTTCGCAGTTTTAGGTGCACGATGTTTTAGTAGTTTAATTCATTGGAGATTCACTTTTTCCGTTAATGTTTTTTTATTCGAGTAAGTTTGTATTCGTAATGTACACCTTAGTTGTTTACACTAAGGGGTGCAAATTTCAATTGGATTTTTTAGTTGTCGTATTGTGGGCATACCATTTTCTTTTGACGTAAAATAAATAAAAGTTAGAGCAGGCGTACATATGATCCAATAAATAAGAGGGTACAACGGGTATTATGAAATATTATTAACCCTAAAAAGATTACGATTTGTACGCAGCCGCATATGGTTATCTTCCTGTACATATCTGCGGATATACATATATATATCTAAACAATACAGACTCTACGTAAAAAGCTATAGACCGATATTAGACCAGACATCTCTCTCATAACGGAATACTTTTGTTTGTGAATCTGCTGTGAGGTAATGTATCCATTCTAGCTCTACGTTATATAGGACTCATAGGTTCCCGTTGTTTTACTGGACTCTGTTGTGATTTCTGCTTGGTTTAATGCAGCCATGGAAGAAGAGCATACACACAAACAATCGAGTGGTGCTGCAGAAAGACTATTCCGCTACATAAACAATGGTGTTAAGAGATCCCATGCCGTAATCGAAGAAACTGAAGTGGAGCTGAATACGGAGGAACAATTTATAGATCGTATCATTGACATCGGTTACCCAGACATCAAAGCAAATATCAACTGCACGGAGTACTTTAGAGGCAGGAGTATTCTGGCTCATAGAACCGAAGTTGTGGAAAGAATCAATTCAGAAGTTTTTGCACGTTCGGGGTGTCGGGATCGTACAGTATACCTCAGCACCGATACTGGAGATTTTGTACAAGGCAAAGAGTTAGACAGAGGGGAATACCAGATCGACCAGCGACGCTTGAATGATATGGAATTCGAGGGGATCCCAAGCCATAGGATAGAGGTCGGAGTCGGACTCCCATTGGTCATATTGTTCACTCTGGACAAAAAGAGGGGACTCAGAAAAGGTACCAGACTTTTAGTAAAAGCATTGCTGAATATGGAAATCGAAGCAGAGGTGCTGACAGGAATTGCGTCCGGAAAGACAGTGAAAATTGGGAGGGTGAAAGCATCCATCTACAGTGGAGAAAGGATAGAATTGGTGCGCGAGCAGTTTCCTGTAAGGATGTGTTTTGCAATGACGATGGATAAATATGAAGGCCAGGGTCTTCATACTGTTGGGGTGTATATGGAAGATAATGGTTTATGTCCAGGGAGATTTTTCATGTGGGTGTCAGAATGGATGCGTAAGGTTAAATCTATAATCATTATAAAGAAAGCTAACGAGGAGGATTATACTGAATTTGAAATGTCAGAAGACATGTACGAGAACTTGCCCTTATTAGACCGTGTTATAAGAGACCTAAATAACAACATCCAATAGTAGGGTGATTCCTGTAAGGTAGTTTATGTGATTCAGGTTATTCTGTTTGCAAATAAGAATACTATTTGTTTGGCTATATGTGTCAAATCCAGTACTGAACTGATTGAAAAAGATTTGTATATTCGTAACCAGTACACATAGAGATTGTATTCAATGTTGCTTCGAAGTTCAGTCCTATTTATACTCCAAAGCATTTTTCTAGACGCCGTGCATTATTCCTATTGTTTGTTTGGTATATATACTGTTATACTTTAAAAACCTGTATTAAAAAGATGCATAATCTCTGTTGAAGCAAAACAGATAAAACAACATCAGGAGATTGGTAGATCAACATCGATTAGATAAATAAGAAATATGACGTAACTAATAGAAGAGCATGCGATGCCGTCTCAGATCAAGATGTCGCTGTTTTCTGTAGCCCCTGTGAATACCTATTCGTCCATCTCATTAACACCAGACATAGCATCAGAAGTGGAGGGTTGTGACGTTTCTCCGTATAAAGCAAGCTATTCTTCAACGCACCTGCATCCGTATTCCACAGGGATTAAAGTACACTGTAGTTATCAACGTTGATGCTGTCAAGTGCTCTAAGTTTTTTCAAAATCAGCCACATGTATGAAGCAAATCACAAACACACTGCAATAATACCTAGGGTGTATGATATTGAAATCCGCTTCCTTCATTCCAAAATCGTACTTCAGGGTTGCGACAAATCGATGCCTCCGCACATGGACAAGGGTCTGATCGCTGACACCAATCATTTTATAGCCAAAACAACCCATCTTTGCATCTGCAAATCTATCTTCTGGGACTAATTACAATGGGTATTGCGCAGTTTAAATAGGATACTTATGTCTGGGAGAAGGGAAGCGTACCTCTTGGTTTTCAGACACGCCCTTTGGATTTAGCAGACGATTGAAATAATCCCCTCTGGCATGCACCTTCGCACACGATAAGGAAATCACGTGTGATATCCCTCCTCCACGTATGATTTACACGGTTTGAGATCTAATGCTGCAATACAGTGCCGAGCAAGATTCGTTATTGTCTATATATATGCGGAAAAGTCCGCGGCACATGGAGAATAGTCCTTTTTGTAAACCTAAAAAGAGAAAGACGACCTTAGCGAACTATAAATTCGCCGCAATTGACCTAATTAACATTGTTGAAGTCTTAACAATTCATCTAATTAACATTGTTGAAGTCTTAACAATTCAGCTGTAAACTTCTCATATATTTCTTGCGAGGCAGGCGGAATGACCACAGGGTCTTGCAAGGATGCCGATTGTTCTGTTGGAAGAGAATTGCAGTCCAGACAGACAGAAGATACGGTAAAAAAACTCAAGAGACTTCCCTGGATCCTTGATCGAGAACCCAGTTATTCTGATGACGATGACGAGCTTGATAGTTTTTTAGAAGATCAAAGACAAGAAATAGCCATGGAGAGGTGGGCGAATTTTAAACCCTTGGAGGCGTTTGGGACCAAAAGGGAGTGGTTTATACATGATTATCGGTTCAAAAAACACCTGAGAAAATACAAGGACATACAGAGATATCAACTAAAAAAATTTCAAGAATACCAGAGATTAGATAACAGTTTAGAAGGCGTCACATTTGAGCAGTACATGGAGTTACAGGAGACATATGATGCAACCAAATTCTTCGATGAATCCCCGCTGTCCCCTGATGCGGTGATGCTTGATGCTTATTTCGAAAACAGACTGTTCACTGGGGACAGCACGCAGGGGGAACGTAGTGTTATCGATGAAGAAGTAATTAAGTTTCTTGGAGATCAAATAATAGAGATGGTGTGCAAAGAGAGAGAGTGTGTTAATTGTTTTCCAGGTGGATTGTGCGAAGAGGACGTTTACCGAAATATGTCATTACTCAGTGCAAACATAGAGACGATGGAGAGAAGGCAATCTGTAGTGCTCCAAGAATTCAAACAAAACCTGGGGCAACAGTATGGGATCAACATAGATGTAATCTGGCCTGACAAGAGAATACAGTCATGCAGGAATAACATAGTGCCCGAAAAGAGATGTTTGCAGGTCAGTGACGGGTTGAACTCCTACCAGTTTGTGTTTGAAGGTAAGAACAGTCTGACGATATACTTTGACGGTAACCATGTTTTCGTACGATCTTTTTGAATAACAAATTGTTTCTTGCAGGTTTTCCATGAACGTACAACATCGGCAGGGGATTGGTTGTGTTAGTTCTAGAATATGACAATGTGACTTCAACTTTCTACGATATGCATGCGGTCATTTAAATTTATTAGCATTTTATGTGTTTTGTTCTCATCCGCAATTTACGATGGAATTTTAGTATTTTTTTTATTATAATCTATGCCACTATTTTTCTTACAAGCCCTCAAATAGACTGTATATTCCGATAAATGCCTTTTGGATGTTTATATGTTTTGAAACCTTTAGGGAAGACTACCATGTGGAACAAAGTACATGTTTGGATGAATTGATATGGCAGAGTGTAATAGTATTTCAATGGACGTGTAGTTACACAACTGATACACAACCTTCAAATACGTCAATTACTGAAAGTTGTAGCGTTTCGAATTTAGTATTGTAGTAGTGCATGCAAGTTTAGTTACATGTTTCCCACGGGCAGGTTGCAGGGGAGCTCTCAACACGCCAGCTATTAGCCACCCATACGTGCAGTGTTATCTATTTTCTACTGTATTGTTAGCTGAATAGACACTATACCATTCCAGCTACGTTATCAAATGTCGGTGTAGCTCCGGTGTAGGGCAATACACCATTCATGAAAAGATATTATTGTTTGTCAGGTAGGCAGTAGTGATGTACATGTTTGGTGGTAGAGAAGCACCATGAATTCTGTTTTTCCGCGATGACAATGCTACAATGGTATATAAGCTATGTCGGGGATTATTCTGAACGAATGTTATCTTATTAATGCTTTGTTCATCTGATGTTGTCGTCGTTACCAAGAGAGTAATAGTATGTGGTGTCGAATTTGGCCCTAAAAACGTAAATACCTTTCGATAACCAATTTGGTGCAATATATGTATGGTATGCAAGTTAGAATCCCACTTGCAGTGACTATTTATGTAGGTAATCTGAATAAGTTACCCGTGTATATGCCATAAGTAAGGGCGGTTCTTTAAGCAATATAATATCTAATGTATGATTTAATGAAGGAAAGTAACATTCGCATCTGTAAGACTCTACAATGTAGTCATCCACTCATTGGACATTGTATATATCTAATGTACGATTTAATGAAAGAACATGGAAAGTAATATATCGAAGAATTTTTCCGTGTGTCGTAGTATGCAAGGTAATCATATTATGATGTAATAATCAATGGGCCAGGTAATTATCTTTGTTTGCCCGCTTCCTATAACCCATATGCGGGGCCTGAGTGCGGCAATTTGGTTAGAGAGCTAATGGAGTAGCTTACGGTCCATTGAGCAAGGAGATAAACTGTTTTCAACATCTTGTACCTCGGTAGCTGGCTCGATAAGTTTTAGGTTATTGGTCGTAAAAACTTCCATGAAAAGCAATTGTCGATATAGATATCTATCTATATAAGGAACAAATATCCGATTAGGTCATAAACCATAATTTTCTTCAATAAGGTAATATACAGAGTTCCAGCCACAAGGTAACATATATCTTGCAATCCAACGTCAACGACATGCCTATATTACACGGGACTCTAATTATGGAACAATGTGATTGGATTTCACACAATTCTATTGAATAATAACCCATAATTTTCTTGACGCTTAAGTTATTAGTGCATATATATATCTCACCCATATTCTGAATATATCATACAAAAAACTCTGCCTTTAAGCATGGAAGATAACCACTATATAGCCAATCTCTTGAACCCTGAAAACGTGGGATCTCGCACAACAACAACAAACGTAACGGTATCCAATCTAATTATTCCAGGCGAAGATGAATTCATCGACGTAGTAGTCGCAATTTCATACGAAGGTTTTGTGAGCAATGGATTTAAAAAAAATATCTTGCTCACACGGCAGTTTTGACTTCTCATCACGATAAAATCAACAAGCTGAACAAGTGCATAACAAGCCTTTTTCGTGGAGAAGGACACACATATGTCAGTATTGATTATGTATCTTTTGCTCGCCAAAATTACAGCACTGCAGCGACATTGTATCCGGAGGAGGTTTTAAATCAGGTAGAGGATCCATCCCTCCCAAGCCACCTACTCCAGCTGAAGATCGGAATACCAATTATCCTGTTAGAAGATGTAAATAAGAGGGATAGGATCGTCGCGGGTACAAGACTGATTATAACACAGCTGCAAGAAAACGAGATTCTTGCAGAGGTCTTGGTCGGGCGTGCTGCTGGGAAGAAAACAATCATACACCGAAGTGCAATGAACTCGATGGGTTTAATCCCAGTTACTAGGTATCAATTTCCAGTGAGAGTTGGATTTGCGATTCATGTTGACAATGGATTTACCCAAAGCCTACTCTATGCAGGATTCTATATACCACCGGGATCTTTCCAAGAAAATAGATACCCAATGTACATCGGCATGTCAAAGACACCACATGGACCATGTAAGACTGAATTTATCATCGTAAAAAAAAAAACAGATCAGGCTGTGGGTATACCAAGTCAACAATACGTAAGCAAACCACCGACAATGCACCGTTTATAGATTATGTCATCGGTCAGTGCTTGATCCACCGGGTCAATGAAGATGAATGATGACGATTATCTACAGTCTTTATAAATCAGTTTTCTTGATCTTACTTTATTTTCGGTAATTGGTTAATCTGACTATAGTGTGTCAATGAATTACGATTGTAGCGTGGCTTATTATTATGGAATCTATGATATTATTTAGGGTAAAAGATGGGCTATTGTTTCCAAGGTACTTAATGGCTAATGTAGGGTCAAAGGTTGAGCCCCGACCGTAGGCAGGGGCAATACCTAGTCTTACTACAATTTTAACTACATAACTAATCAAAAAACAAACAAATATCATTATCAACAAACACTCTTCTTCTCTCTACTTCATTTCTTCATCTCTAAAATCCAAAAAAATTAAACTTTAACAACTTCAAAATTCGGAACACTAATTTTACTACTAATCTTACTACAAAACTAATAAAAAACACTCAAACAAAAACCATCTTCTCTATATCATTAACAACAAACAATCTTCTTCTCTCTATTTCATTTCTTCATCTCTAAAATCCAAATTAAACTTTAACAACTTCAAAATTCGGATTTTGAAACTTGGTTTGTTGATTAACTTACAATACAAAGATGGTTGGCCAAACATAATCGAACGATACTCCAATGAGGAGCTTAGTTCACTAAAAACACTATGAATTTTATAAAAAATACTCAATTTTTTCAAGTTACAGAGACAAAATCGTCAAGGTTTTGTCTTAAAATCATGACGTTGTTCTTGACTGTAGAAAAATCGTCATGGTTATGAACATCGACCTTGACGATTTTTCATGTTTTTTTCCAGAAATTTCATGAATTAGACAAAGGAAAATCAAGCAAAAAAAACCAGAATCGTCAAGGGTTTCAAGGTTTCCCTGACGAATATTGGTCATGGTTTTTAGAAACGCTTATATCCATTGCAAAAAAAATATTAGTGACAGTTTTGGGCGACAGATTTGCAACCCTTATAAATGTTTCAAAAATGACCGTGACTAAAAGATTTAGCAATGAATATAAGCGTTGCTAAAAAACCGTGACCAAAAATCATCACGGAAGCCTTGAAAACCTGGACGATTCTGGGGTTTTTTCTTGATTTTCCTTTGTCTAAATCATGAAATTCTTTGGAAAAAAAACATGAAAAATCGTCAAGGTCGATGGTCATAACCATGACGATTTTTCTACATTCAAGAACAATCGTCATGATTTTAAGACAAAACCTTGACGATTTTGTCTCTGTAACTTGAAAAAATTAAGTATTTTTCATACAAATCATAGTGTTTCTAGTGAACTAAGCTCATCATTGGAGCATCATTCAATTATAGTGATTATTCGTCATGTTAAAGACAAAACCTTGACGATTCTAGGTTAATTTGAAGTCAATGTTTCATCGATTCAATGAAATTTTTTGGTTTTTTTTTAAATCTTAGATAGATTGGATATCTAGTAGTGATTAAATAGTTAGTAGGGATGAAGAACTATGGATTATGAATGTTTGTTTTGAATGTGAAGGATGATAGTGATTATTGATGACCGAAACTTGATGAAGATCATCATGATTTTTGATATGGAGATAGAGTCTTGATGAAGATGATGGTGATGAATTAATCATATCATTAATTTTTGCTAATCAAATTGAGTTAACAACTAATCATATTATTAATCTCTACTAATCAAGGGTTGTTTTGTATTTAAAAAAAAATATATTTCATATGGAATGACCTTTTTACTTCACTATAACCCTATTTTGGCATTTAGTGCTCGCCCTTATTAAAAAAGGGATCGCCCTTAAATTAGCCAGGTAAATCTTATGTTATTTTTATTTTGCTGCCCTTATCGAAGATTGCATGTTACAAATAATACCACACAAAAGCAGAACCGTTGCATTACCACTGTGTAAATAAAAGTAGCCAACAATTATTTTGCTGCACAAAGTATTTTGCTACCCAAACTCTAGGCCTAGGTTGGCTCGGCTATGAGACATCTAAAAGTAGATGTGTGATAGTATCCAACCATTTTTAACCTGCCTAAATTTGGCCCCATTTTGGAGTATTTGGCCCCATGAAAAAATAATTCCGGCGGTTGTTATATATCAAAATCGGAAAACCCCTTATAATAAATGACTGTTTTACCCTTCCCTATTTCTTCATCTTCTCTACTTCCCTTCTCTGTTTACAAAAATCATTATATTTTCATCTTCTCTATTTCTTCTCTTCTTCTCTCTTTCTTCTTCCTCCTCCCACTTCCCACTGAGGTGCCGCCACCACCACCACCACCAACAATCGGTACATATACACACACCATATGTACCGATTGTTCATACGAAAACACTTCTCTCTATTTCTTCTCTTCTTCTCTCTTTCTTCTTTCTCCTCATCTGTTGATGGAGCATTCGTTTACACATACTAAAGTCTTGATTAAAGGTATCCAGGGGAAAAATTGATTTATTGTTTGAAAAGGTAGCCATTAGAAGGAAAAAGATTAATCTTGAATCTCACTGTAAATTAAAGTCTTGATTAAAGATGAAATTGAAGCTTGAGTACTATATATGGATCAACTTTATGAATTGGGCTTGCTTTAATTTTGAATCTACATGTTAGATTTTGTACTGATTTCTTAGATTGAAATTTTTTACCAATTTTGGAACCCTAAATTAGGATTTGATTATGAGAATATGATTTGTTTGGCATAAATCTGTACATTTATCTCTGTGGTTTCAAAAAGATACTCATGAGGAAGCTTCTCCCTGTCAACTCTCTCAAGAAGAACCAGATCTTTATTTAGAGACCACGACTGGCCATCAAGAACAGCTTCAAGATCACATGGTTCTGAGAATTTAATTTGATATACCCCTTTTGTGAACTCAGAGATCTCTATTTGACCTGATAGATTCCAAGCTTTATGAAGCATCTGATGTAACATAGAGAAAGCATATTCACGACCATTAACCAGTTTGAGCAAAAGACATCTCCTCCACTCATTTGAGTTTCCTTCAGGGTCTTCTTCTAGGTCTAGAGTCAAGGTATGTGGGTCTAGAAGATTGGACATCTTAGAAATGATATCATCATAATCAGTATGTTGATGGGTTGATGGTGACGCCATGAAAGTAGAACAGAAGAAAGGAGAGAAAGTGAAAGGTGAAGAAAAATAAAAAGAACTAGCAAGAGAGGACAGCAGAGGAGGAAAAATAGCGAAATTAAAGAGTAAGCAGCAGAAAAATGAAAGCTTAGTCTCAATTCTTCAGTTTCAATATTAGGAACTATAATCTCCTGTGTTTGAGGATGATGATCGATACTTTTTTTCTTTGATTGATTCGTTGCTTTCCATTGACGTTTGTTGCGGTTGAAATTTTTTTTTGGATAAAAGCTACTGTAAATCTGGTCCAATCCAAGATATTACCATAATCGGTCCTTGTATTGGCGTATATGTGCCGATTCTGGGCGGACCCAAACTTAATCGGTGTTTATGTCAATGAGTATTTACCGATTGTATACATAAATCGGTTTTTAAGTACACCAACAATCACTGATTTCAAATAAGAAAAAAATAGTTTTTCTGTTTTAAAAAATGCCCATAATCGGTGCTTATATGACTATATAAAAACCGATTGTGTTTATAAACGTCTTAATAATCGGTAAACATATTACCATATAAAAACCGATTTTAATAATCGTTTGTATTTGTCTATAATATAGGCCGATTTATGAAAATCGGTTGTTGTTGTGCAATTTAAGTACCGATTCTGGGTTGTTTCATTTTAGAATTTTTTCAACTGGAATCGACCGTTGTGTCGCGAAATATAAACCGATTCTGGTTTTACTTCACAATCGGTATATATACTAACCTATATCCACCGATTATTGTTCTTGGTTTTTTGAAATGAAGAACAATCGTTTGATATGGTGGCCAATATACGCCGATTTTGGGAAAAAATTTACTTAATGAAATTTATGGTGGGAGGAGTGGAGGCGGCGGTGGTGGTGATGGGGTAATATTTTTTTTTTTTTTGGGTTAATGGTGGTGGTGGTGGTGGTGGTGGTGGTGGTGGTGGCGGAGGCGGTGGTGGTAATGCTGATGGAGGTGGCGGTAATGGTGGTGGTTATTATGGATATAAAATGAAATTAGGTTATATTAGTAGTGAAGGGTAATTTAGTATATTTCTCAATTTTTAGACATCCCATAACAACTCACCCTAGATGAGTTTAAATTTCTATGGGGCCAAATACTCCAAAATGGGGCCAGATTAATTCAGGATTTTTAAGATACTTGTTATGAATTTGTTGTCTTAAATGGCTTTATATAATTGGAATTTTTAATTGCTACAGCCTTATATATCTGCTGGTTAAGATAGATATTCACTTAGTTTTCTCCAACATCTTAGATTTTTATTTAGATTAGTATGAAGAATATGGGTTGTATTTTGTTTTAGCTTATGCATGCTATATGTAAATCTGATTCACGTAATCGATTTTTTTTATCATTACCCACCTTATATTAGCTGAGATAGAAGTTCACATGATTTTCATGGTCCATTTATTCCTCATTTTTCATGAATAAGTTAGAAGACATGAGTCTAGTATCTATCAATGTTTCGTTTTGGATGAAGGAACAAGAACTTTCATCCAATGCCCCATAGTTCCAAAGAACACAATAAAGAATAAATTCGTCTGGGACAGTACATAGCCATGTGAAATTTGTTCTCCCCTTTTAATCACAACGGTCTCTCCTTCGATCTGGTTTTCCCCGTTCACGTGGTGGAACTCCTTCAACGAGTTCTCATTTCACTATTGGGGGATGATTTGGCTCACTGAGGGTTCTTAGGCATGTTTTGTCCTTGGGGAGAAAATGAGGAACTTCATTTAATTGAAAAAAAAATGTTCTACCGAGTTGGATTGTATTCCACCGATCCAAGCTCATGAGTTGGATCATGTTTCAACGATCCAAGTTCTTTTGCTAGCACGTATGCTGGTGGTTTGTTACTTTTTCTGCTACCATGATTCTGCAATCGATGATTCTGCTACCCATAATCTTATCACTTGAAACGAGTCGCCGAGTTACTGTCGAAAATCGCTACTTCTGTCTGAGTCCTGTAAACTTGTGTTTGTTATTCTGTGACTTCCAAGGCTAAGTCCTTGCATTATCTATTAAAAAAATCATAACGGTCTCCAAATGGACGCACAAATTCCCATGTTGCGTCCGCTGTCCTCGTTCTATATGCATTGTTTTCATCCTAAAGGACATTTTGTCAAAAACTTATTCTTAAATACCTCAAAAATTTGATACTGTTTATTAAGACATTGATAGAAAATATACTGTTTTGAAAGACATAGAAGGTCAAATGACCCGGATGCACAGTCATCAAATTATATGGAGTTACATAAATGCCCTTACATTTCACAAGTATAAAAGGAAACTAGTTGGATTTCAAAACAGAAAAAATTGCGTATGTTTGTCAAGTGGAATTTCTTAGCGATAAGTACTAAATGAAGCTGGACGCCTCTATTGTCGTTACTGTTTTAAAAATCTTGACCAATGCAATATCGAGCCCAATGACCAGACTCGCCATATTTAAAAAACGATCATGATGCATGCCCTCCCACGCTAACATAAGGCTTGGCACGGTAGTCCCTTGAACAGTGACGGTCCATTCCACATTTATAACAGCCACCACTTGCTCCACTGTAGTTTTTATTGTTTAAACTTTCTTGGGTACGTAAGAATTCCACTCCTGCTGGCTGTGGTGGCTTGATTGATTGCGGTTGTGGCAAAGGTTGACCATCTTCAAACTAAAACAAGAGACAATCAACAATCAGTTACTAGAAGAAGAAAAAAAAAGAACCGCATAAACAAGACCGTGTTCTAGTAACTTAGTAGCACACCAAAATCAATTGAATTTTCCTATGAAAAATATCTAACTCAATGGATAAGCATAGGCAAACTGCAACAAATGGTGTTCGAATAGCCTTATGGGATGATTGTGCATAGTGGTTTTCTGATTTTTTTCATCCTATGTCCATTCATTAAGAAATTCTTGACGAACCTGCAAATGATAGACATAAGATTTAAGATTTTTCTCCAAGAGAAACCACTTGTACAAGTGGTACAACTGGTTACAGAACCACTTGTACAATGGGTACAACTGTTATCAGAAATACTTGTACTATATGGATATACAAAATTTTAGATTTTTGTAGAGAAACCACTTGTACAAGTGCTACAACTGGTGTCATAACCAGTTGTACCACTTGTACAACTGGTATCAGAACCACTGGTACCATGGGTATATAAAATTTTAGATTTTTTTTCAGAGAAACCATGTGTACAAGTGCTACAACTGGCATCAGAACCACTTGTACCAGTTGTACAACTGGTTACAGAACCACTTGTACAATGGGCACAAGTGGTGTCAAAACTAATAAGACAAGTGACTAATTCATAGAAATCCTATGTACAAGTAACCAATTCATAACCCAATTTGAAAACCTAATATAAAAACTACCATCTACATCATTCCAAGAACTCACTAACCTTCTTATTTATAACAAAAAGTGCAAAACGGTGACATACATGGCTATTTAATAAACACAAGCAAAACAACTCCTAAAATTCTAATTGCAGCAGCTTTAGGTCCACTATCCAAATATAAATTCCTTGTGACATTGTAATCATATAACTCGTTCGCATTGTCACAACCTTAGAAATGACTTGAAAGTCACCTCTCAGGCATTATATGTATACAAAGATCCATAATCTACCACAATCAAATAAAAACCAAGTTGTACTTGTGTTACAAAATCAAATTAGTCTTCTCTACCTTTATACCTAATCAAATTGAACCAGTTGTACCTAGCGTACATGTTCAATTGAAACCAGTTGTACCTAGTGTACATGTTCAAATACCCATACTTACATAATCAAATTAAAGCAAACCAGTTATACCCATATACTTACATAATCAGTATTTCAAATCAAAGAAAAACAATTGTATCCTAACCTTCTTACAATTAAATTAGAGATAGAGACTTGATTCAAAACCAAATTCAACACCTAATTCAAACAAATTCAAAACCTAATTTGAAACCTAATTCATGAATCTAGATGAATTGAAGCAAGTTGTACCTAAAATTACATAAAAGTTCAAATTTAACAGAAATCAAATTAGGGTTTAGGGCTCTTACCGGTTGTATGCCTTTATTTTAACCGAATCATGATTTTTTCAATTTGGGTGTGGAGATGGCAAAGGAAAAGATTGTTGTGCTGCTTTGTGTTATTTGCTGGTGTTGGGGTTGGTAATGGTGGTGGAAGAACTCGATGCCGTTGTTGGCGGCGAAACAACTTATATTGGTGGACAAAAAGATGGTGGAGAAATTGATGTGTTTGATGGAGATGATGTTGGTGGTGGTGGAGATGATGTTTATGGTGGCTTGGAAATGGTGGTGGAAGAAATCGATTTAGAAGAACTCTAAACGTATGCCGTTAATGGCAAAGATAAAGATCTGAGAAATAGTCGATGTTTTAGGTTTCTTTTTCTGGAACTTACATGGGTAAATAGGTCAGGGAGAAAATGAAGTGGCCTAATATCCTTTAAATCAAGTTATTTTTTTAGGCGTCCCCAACGACCTGGGTTTTGCGTTTCACATGTATATAACCCAATTTCGGTTAGGATACGTCCACAAAATTCCCTTATTTAACTCTGGTTTTCACTTTTCAATAAAAATGGTAAAATCATAAAGGATTGTCGTCTGGTGATATGATTTTCTAAACAGTCGGGAAAAATGGATATAGGCCCATAAGTCCCAAAGAAACAAATCACCGTCACCGTGAATCCTCTATTCAATTTACTGTAAGTTTCTGTAAAGAAGAAGTATTTATGATAGGTGTGGCAGGGCCGGCTTAGGCCATCGGCAGTCTAGGCGGCCGCCTAGAGGCCCATTTTCTGGAGGCATACTTTTTTGTTACTTAGTGCATTTCCGGAAGACTTTTTAGCAAATTATTCCAAATATTCGTCAATCATACTCATAATATAGTTTTAAGAAATCGTAGCTATCAATCACTAGTGGCTAACCGGATCATCTTATAGAGGGCTCTGTGAATCGGAGAATTCCAAACTAACCCAGATCTTACCGATTCACCAACATTCTCCACCACAGATCTGCTTCTGAATTTGTTCCTTCAACTGATTTATGGGTGTTTGAGTATGGCTGATGATTATACCTGATTATTCATTAAATCTCTCGACTTATTAGGTTACTAGATCATCTATACAGCCCTTGTTTTCCTCATCCTTGCTCTCTCTTTTCTCGGTGTTTTTAGTCTACTTATTTCTAGCACCACACCATCAGAAACAGCTAAGATACAATTCTTCTATATATTCATCCACAATCTTCATCCACTATTACCCCTATCCATTGATGATGGAAGGCGATAACAGTGAATCCAAAGATGAACCAGAAGATGAATCGGACAATCAAGGGATTATTTCAACCAATCAGATTCATCTTCACAGCTTTAAATCCCACTCAGATCCGGAATTTATCATCTCTGTCTTTTTTCAATGGAGGGAGTGCCAAATCTATGAATTTAATGATTGTCTTCTTCGGTATTTATGGGTTTCTGTTGTAAGATGGGGGTGCCATTACCTATATGTTCTTTTGACGATTGATGAGATTTTAAAGCCAACGAATAACCATGCCCTGTCTATTTTGCAAGAAGTACTTACAGACCTGATAATGATTTTATTTCAATCCAAGGGTCTTGTATTCTTCCTAGTCGTTTTGGCAGTGCGTCATCTATTTGGGCTTGATCATCCTCTCTGTGTTGTCGCTGTAGAAAAGTTTGCACTTCAAAATTTCAACAAACTTCGATTTTCGGCGGACCCAATTCGTCATCCACTCATGATTCTCAACTTTAGGGTGTCTCATCTTTATTACCAGAGTTTCATTAGCCTTACCCATCATTCACCTAACAATCTCAGGAAAAATCAATCTCCTTTACTTGGAGTCGAACAAACAAGGAAAAGAGGGAATCGGAGAAGACACTAAAATTATCGCCGACTACTTTCTCGCCTTTGCTTTCTGAATCGTACAAAACGGACTCACTAGCCATACCGAGTCAGTTTCTGTGCCTACTAACGACAAAAGACAGGATATTGCGTGGTGTTCTCTACCAAGGGTTAGCGCAGACACGTGGACACATCAATAAAAAATACCGAGGGAGAATGTTGGGCTTTACGGTTTTGGCTAAGACTACCAAAGTATTGACCTGTGGTGTTTTTGTCGTGGGATTTCACTTTCTGACGTGTTCTAAAGATTTGAACATTTATATGAATATGGTTACCGACATCGGAATGGTTACCATGTTCACTATAGGTGCGCGTCTAGGAGGGTTCAGGCTAAGCTTTGTTATGGGTTACATTTCTCATGAATGGGGTCTACTCTTCTTTATCATGAATTTAGACTATGCTGCACAATCACTAGCTGATCACTTCAGCAGAGTACACACCTTGGCAGAGTTGATGGATGATTCTCAAGTTTTCTCATCTAGAGTCCTTTGCCCTCAGATTGAGATTCTAATTTTTCATCTGAGGAAAGGTCACCCACAAGCTATAGAGCAGCATCTTCCGCTAGAATTACTTATTTCTCTAAGTCTACAAGGGTGGTGCCAGAACGGTTCGATTGCACTTAATCTAATTCAATGGGATTCCCTGCACCAGATACCTTGCCTCGTTACCAAGCCGGTAGTTTGTCATAATTTTACATATTGGCTTAACACAAGGAATCTGGATATACAGACTCACAAGGCGGACTGGTTGGTTTTTATTAGATCGAACATTTACCGGACAGGGGTTGGGATGTTATCTTTTTATCTATGCAGATTCTCTTTTAATGTGTTGTTATGTATGTTTCTCTTAGATGTTCTTATATCCTGCATCATTGGCTGTGCCCTATTTATAGTTAGGGTTTTCTTAAGTCTACAATTTGGAGAGCAGAACATACTGCTGAAGTTCAAGCTGGGTACTGGTGTACATCAGGCTACTAAGTATTTCGGTTTCCTACTAGAGGTAAAGGAAGAACATGAGCTACAACACTGGGTCTGTGTTCAGGAATTCTCGACAGACCATTTCTTTAAATGGTTAGTTGCCATCATCTTTGCGAGCTTGGCAACACAATAGCTTTGGTGGTTTTTTGTGGGAACTCGGCTTGAACCTTGGATGTTTTCTTGCTTTCTATCTTTTGGGACTTTACCTTTGGCACTAGCTAAAATTAGGAGTATTTGTACTTGGGTGTCTAGTGTGGTGAAGGGTGTTCTTCATCTTTTGATGTACCTTAGCAATGGTTGTAATACTCTTAACTTATGAATAAACTGCAGACTTTATCTTCAAAAAAAAAATCACTAGTGGCTAAGAAAACAACCGAAAAAAAAACTTAAAATTGCAAACAGTACAAGGAAAACACGTATTCAAATTGACAAGAACGTTTAAAGAGGTCACAAATAATTGAGGCATGCAAATAATGGATTTCGAAGAAATTAGGGGTGCTTCAATATCCCAACAATCAAAGTTTAGGTGAAGGCAACTTTTTGTAATTTAAGAAGTTTTAGGAGGCTGAAGACAGACATAATCCCTTGATTTACCAAAATAATAGCTCACTAATTTGCCGATGATCGACAGTGGAGACTAGAAGATGTAAAATAAGAGTAACAGTGGCGACCTCTTCATCCCATCCGCAAACTAAGTATAGTCATCCTCAACGTTCGACATCTTTAGCCTCTTCCAAACATTAACCATACCACAACCAAGCCGTGTTTATCGGAAGGCAGTAACATGAATTTTTAATCGTAATTAGACTAATTCAAATATAACACAATGAGGTTCAAATTGTTGTAATTTCTTTTTTTCAGTTTCCTCCATCATCTTAGAATTTAACCCAGATTAATTACTGTTTGGATAGCGGGCTTCATTTCCTTTCAGCTTTGGCTATCTTAATCGAATTTCGAATACTTTTCATCAACATTTTTCCTTGAAGTAATCTGCATCAGTATTCACCTTATATATCGGCTTTGATGGTTCATTTGTTATTTCCTAACGCTCATCTCTCGTGAATCATTTAGGATACATGAGTCTAAATGAAGATCTATAATACCTCCTCCTCAATTAGAGGCACTGGTTCCCCCATCTTTTATGGTCCACGAGGTGTCATGTTGTGACTTGTTTTCCCCCTTGGTTTTGTCCCCTTTGTTAAAAATGTAAATCATTTTTTTTTTTTTTTTTGAAAGGTAAAAGATGTATTAAAGATAGAGGCTCAAAGAGCCAAATACAATTCTGACCGAATACATCAACCCAAAGGACAACTGACTCTCACACTAATGACATAAACATCGGTCATTAGACTTACGGGATTCAGAATTACATCCATACATAAACCTTCCAAACGGATAGATAAACAAACTAAAACCATAAACAACATACATTTCCTGCTAACCCAACCTACAGAAAACAAAACCAAATACCGAGTACTCCGACATCAGACTAGAGTCAGCAACAGCAGTAAAGGATTGAATCTGATAAGCCATATGGATCAGCAGCATAGGACCCAACCCAAGTAGGAAGACCCGAATCCGATGAACCGATGACCCGAACCCGGTCCGAGACTCCGGCTAGAACCAGATCTGCACCACCAACCTCCACCATTCCAACACCAATTTCTCCGCCAGCAGTAAGATGGATCATCACCTTCCATCAATACTACCAAAGAAATGGCCTCAGAAACTAACCAAACAAGCTACACCGCCAGCAGACCACCACCAACAAAAAAAGAATCGCTGCCTTCCAACAATAACCACCACAGCA
The DNA here is from genome assembly GCA_023529015.1 of Papaver nudicaule. NCBI lineage: Eukaryota > Viridiplantae > Streptophyta > Magnoliopsida > Ranunculales > Papaveraceae > Papaver > Papaver nudicaule. Next base: position 168,679 of record JAJJMA010118564.1, read on the forward strand.
ACACCGCAAGAACCGCCGCTGAAGAAGAAATTAGAAAGAAAACAGCAACACAACCACACCCAACAACCATTATTGAACACCCATCTACAAAGATTCATGAAATAGATCTAACATCACCATCCCCAAAATCGTCTTTAATGGATTAGGAAACCCTAAACCAGTAAAGAAGGTACCTCACAGATCTAGAACATGAGAAAATTCGATAAACACAAATAAAGAGAAAACTTAGATGTATTTACAGTATAAACATAGAAATCTTGCTCGATTTGGTCCAAGAAAGGGCCAAATCGAGCAAGGATGGAGGCTCACAGACGAAGGTTTTGAAGGCGGTGGAAAAAGAGAGGAAAGAGAAAGGAGAGAGAAAAATTTTGCTTGTTTTCAGCTCACTCGGAATCGTATATGTAAATCATTTCAAAATGTCATTTCTTACCAAAGTTTTTGTTCTTCCTTTGCAGCATTCTAAGGCAGCGTTTGGCACGCCAAAAATGGGTGGAATTGGAGGAGGGAATGGAATTGGGGTGGAATTGGGGGAGGGAATTGAAATTCCGGCTGTTTGGCACGACTTTAATGGGTGGAATTGGAGGAGGGAATGGAATTCATTTTCCTTCCCCGAGTGGAAAACGAAATCGCACCCCCCCTGGAATTTCGTTTTCCTCCCTTCTTTTCCTCCCGTATATAACTCTCTTTTCCTTCCTTCTTCCTTCTTCTTCCTCCATTTTTTTCTTCTCCAAAACCAGCTCTGAGCTGCAGCAAAACTCTTCCTTCATCTTCCCCCTTCCACCACCACCACCATCATCGTTATAATCAATACCACCACCATCATCGTTATCA
>JAJJMA010118564.1:229576-240209 GCA_023529015.1 Papaver nudicaule
AAAGATATTCCCCATTCCTCACCACACACACATACATCTCTTCAGTCTCACCACCACCAAATCCAGCTGCACCACCAGTAACCACCACCACCACCACCGCAACCACAACCAGCAGCCACCATGCTTCTGAGAGCATCTCCCTCGGCTGCGTTCACTCTATCAACTGCAGTTGAGAATGTGAATAAATTCCCTTCATCTTCTTCTTCATCTTCTGCGTGTTTTCCATCATCTTCATCTAGAAGGACTGATGGATTTGTGATGAGTGCATCAAAGAACGAATCAAACAGTCGTAGTCCGGTGACCGGTGTTGTTTTCGAACCGTTTGAAGAAGTCAAGAAAGAACTTCGATTAGTACCAGATCTTCCTCAACAATCACTTGCTCGTCATAAGTTCTTAGATGAGTGTGAAGCTGCCATCAATGAACAGATCAAGTAACTTTTCACCTGATTGCATCAGATTTCTTTGATTTTTGTTCAGATTTTATGTTTTATGTCATTTTTCAGCAAATCTTGATTTGTTTTTGTGCTAATTTTTTTAACTTGTTGGTATTTTTGATTGAATCAGTGTGGAATACAATGTCTCGTATGTGTATCATGCGTTGTTCGCGTACTTCGACCGGGATAACGTTGCTCTCAAAGGATTTGCTAAGTAATTTGTTATCTAAAACCCTTAGAATTTTGATTTTTATGGTGATTTTGTTGGATTTGGTTTTTGATTGTGTATTTTTTTTTTTGATTTTTAGGTTCTTTAAGGAAGCTAGTGTTGAGGAAAGGGAACATGCTGAGCTACTTATGGAATATCAGGTGTTTGTTTTAATTACTTGTGTTGAAATGATTTTGTATGATTAGGCTGTTTTCGATTTTGCTAATAAATGTGGTTTGGTTAATGATTGTTAGAATAAAAGAGGGGGTAGAGTCAAGCTACAAACTATATTGATGCCCATGTCTGAATTTGATCACCCTGAGAAAGGAGAAGCCTTGTATGGTAAGTCCTTGATCTCGAATTCATATTTGTTTGTGTTCAATGTCAAATGTTGTTTGTGCAATGGCTGCTAGTATACCTGATTGCAACTCATTAGCTGTAAAATTGTTCGTTGACATTTTCAATTACAGTCGTGTGTGCAACTCGTTGCATATTTTAAACAGTAAATTGTGGCTGACAATTTCAATTGGGATCCATATAACCCCACAGTTAGTGTTGTGTCTGCTACTTGATAAATTAAACATGTGCTTATGTTTCCGATTCATTCCTAACTGCAGCAGGCTTAGAGTTGTTTATGGTTTGCTTCGCTCCGTGCTGTGCTTGAACTTAGCTTATATTTGCTTAGTGCTATTTGTTGCTCTTGTACTATCACTTATTAATAATGGCTACGGCTGTTTTCTTGATTCAGCTATGGAGCTTGCCTTGTCTCTAGAGAAATTAACAAACGAGAAGCTTCTCAACTTACATAGTGTAAGCTTCAAACTCCCCTCTTAACTTCTTACTCTTTATTGTCCAGCTTACAAACAAAAAGTTAATATCTTCTTTACAGTGCAAAGCTTTGAACTCCCTGTCGACTTTTTAGTGTGCAACTTATAAAAATTTGGAGTTTGATCTATCTTTTACTGTCCATGGGCTTCTAATGAGATAATGGCATTTTCGTTGAACAAAAAACAGGTAGCAGATAAATACAATGATGTACAATTGGCAGACTTTGTTGAGAGCACCTTCTTGACTGAGCAGGTGAATTACCTTCTGTTTCAATTTACTATCATGAGTTTAGGAGAAATATTTTCAATGGTCTAACTAATGGGTTATTTGCATTCTCTTGCAGGTGGAAGCCATTAAAAAGATCTCGGAATTTGTTGCCCAGTTGAGGAGGATCGGCAAGGGACATGGTAAGATATAGAACTCAAATCATTGTTTCCTAGTCTCATAATTTCCTTCTTAAAAAACCTGTTTTGCTAATCTAGTATTTTTAATTGGTGAAATTGCAGGGGTATGGCATTTTGACCAGATGCTCTTGGATGCATGATGAAGTTTCCGAGTGACCTCTTGTGGTGATGCCCAAACATGCAATCAGTTGTCATTATTATTGAACTCTTTTGAAATTATAAATTTGGGAATGTAATTGGGAATTTCTTTTTGAGTCTTGTTATTAGGAGGGAAGAAATTGATATGAGGAGGGAAAAAAATGGGGTGGAAATAAAATAAAATTTATATTAAATAAAAAAGGGTTCATTAAGTCATTTGTCTACATTAACCGTACTTTAGTATAAATCTATTTGACCATAAAATTAAACTCATCTTCTTTACCACGTTAAACATTTGTCGTCATCAGGCATCATTATAATAAATAAGAATCAATGCGAAAAAAAACATATATATGTAAGACATTAGAGTGTCGTAGAAATTATTCATTCACATCGACAAATTGTCGGATAATTTGAAATTTTGATGTTGACAATGAATAAGTCGTTTTGAGTTACCTAATTTCTCGAAATTTTAAAGAATTGTTCTTTCGAAAAATCTAACTGATTAAATCACATGCAATCTATATTTTGATCGGTGGAGGGTTTGATTGTGAAGTGATCTTTGATTGTCTAATATGGATTCATCTTTGCCAACCGAAATTAGCCAATTCACTAAAACAATAATTTCAATTACTTACAATTTTCAAATTTTAATTCCACCCCACCTGCCTTCCCTCCTCATATCCGTTTCTTCCCTCCTAATAACAGGACTCTTCTTTTTTAAGACAAAAAATGGGAAATTTTGAAGTTGAAATTAGAGGTTCCAGTTTTAGTGTCATATCCAATAGTGTCTCAAATGACCATTGTTTTATCTCCAAGATGTTATAGATTTGAGAAATCACTTTCTACTTTATCATTGTTTCATCAACTTGTGCTAACAAGACTTTAGCAAAGCATCGACTTGTTTGTGCTTCAACTTTTGATTGTACAATACAAGCCACTAGAATCGTTCGATAAACCCTAGAAGTTACAAACACAAAGCAAACATACGGGACGTGACACAACGATTTCCATAAGACATACGGGACGTAACCAGAATCTAGTGACCACAATCACATGACTGGACGTAACCATAGTGGCTTAATTTTTCATTGAACAAAAAACAGGTAGCAGATGAAAACAATGATGTGCTAAAATCTTCATTCCAAGCAATGACACAAACCAAGTTGAATTTAGAGGTTCCAGTTCCCTTTTCAGATTTGGAGATTAAAAGTCAACTGACAAGCACATATATTAACCAATCCGGGTTAAACCCAATTGGCCCTTTGATTCATACTTGAAATATAAAAGAGAAAGAAATCAGCCAACCGGACTGACCTTTTCCTTTGTTGATTGGCACTAAGTTGAAATCAATTTATCCGGTCTTCCCAAATATGGCCCAAGCTTGTCTTCCTTCCCAAAGGTTATAGGCCAATAAGGCCAATAAGAACTTACCATTTGTACAAATAATGGAAATTGCAGAAAACCGAACAAAAGAACTGAAGCACAGCCAAACAGCGCTACAATGATTGGAGCCCACGCGAATTTCTGTCCGAGAACAATAGCAAATGCTGCTCCGAAAGCAACCAATATGGTAGCCATGGATATAAACAGAGTTGCAAGACCTATTATTATTTTTTGTGGCAAGGATTTTAGAAAATCCTCTTCGGAATACCGTGATGTGAATACCGCCAAGAACATGAGGACTGACGTGATAGAGGAGAAAAGAGCTAAAGCATCTGCTACCGCAAATACCATAAAGGACTTTCTGTCCAAAAATACTGGGAAGCCATTCTTGCTGCTATCTGTATCGTTAATATTACCACCTGGTACGGTAAAAGCAGCTGCGAATGCTACAGTGGCTATAAGGGCAGCTACTACCATGCAAGAGCCGGATGTCTCCTTCATCCACCTCTCACCTTCCTTCATTAAGCCCTTGTGTTTCTCTGTGAATAAAAAGTGAGCTGTATCCCCATTGTTGTTTGTTTTAAACCTGTCTTTCTGTGGCATCGTATTTTCTACCCCCTAAACAAAATAATTAAGCTCACATTAGTATAGAAGGTGTATACCCAAACTTGCATTCTTTCGTAGTACAATACTTTGAACAGATGACAAAATTTACCTTAAACCATTTGTATTTCTCGCTGCATTTGAAAAGCTGCACCGGATACAAAATTGAGATGACGATTATGGGGCAACTCAGCAGTGAAATGTAAGATACTGTTGTTGTTTTCGTCAAGCGTAGGAAGTCCACCTCTACTGACTCTTTGTTTTAGTATGCATATGAAATTATATATCATTTCATTTCGCTCTATGGCAGCCAGTTTTGTCAATGTTTCCCCAAATTCTCTGTGAACCTGCTCGAAACACAGGTAAGGAAATACCTGGAGACACTCTAATACGAATTCTGTGGTTCCCAACTTTATAGCCATCTCCAAGATGTTAGATTTGCGAAAAAGTTCTGCAATTTTTACTTCATCCATTGCTTCATCAACTTTTGCTAACAAAAACTTTAGCAAAGCAACGACTTGTTTGTGCTTCAACTTTTGATTGTACAATCGTTTGATACAAGACTGTAAACATGTACGTCTGTATTGTGAAAGTCAGTAGATAAGTCTAGTTTGTTTAGTCTTCCTGAAGTATAGCTCGAGTCTGTTGTACAACTAAATCTTCCTATTCTTTAGCTTTCTCTGTTGAGTCTGTTGCGTATCTTTATCTCTGTAAACCCTAACAGCACTTGTAACCGATATAAATATCTAATCAATACAATCAGCTCTACACAGTTGTGAGAGAATCAAATCCAGTGCCATTGTTTTATGGTATACTAGAGCTAGGTTAGTCGAGAAAATTTCTCCATGTCTAAGCGAAGATGGCACTCCTCCAACTCGTCGTCCATCAAAGGAGTCTTACATCATCATTGATTCAGGTAATCCATTGAAATTTTTTTTTAATGTTCATTCAGCTAAAACTCCTTCTTCTGTTTCGTTCCTCCATTGCTTACCGGTGATAACTTCTGGGCACCTGGATAAGAGGAACGACAAAATCTCTTGATCCAATATTGCTTCCGCATAATATCATCACATAATCATTGTAAGGACAGTATCATTGAGATCATTATCTTTGATATTGTATGAATATTTTCATGCCATTAGCAACAAAGTGATGGTATCGTATTCACGATTTTACAGCTAATGCAGTTTAGCATATTGATGAAGAAGAATAGAGCAATCAGAGTAATCCTGCTACACATTGCAGACTCTGTTATTTATTTATTTTTTCTCCGTCTCCTTCATTGCATTACTTACTGGTGATAACCATTGGCACTTGTATAAGAGGAATGGCATAAGCTTTCGATCCGATTGCTCCGGCCTAATCAAAAGATGTCATCTTTCTATCTCTCTATGTATAACAAGAACAGAGATAATTGATGATTTATTGTATCCATCAATCAAAAAAAAAAAAAAAAAATGATTCATTGTATCCTCCCATTTCTGATTATCCAGAATTTGGATCAGATTAGAATCATTCTCACTGTCAATCCCGAAAATTATTCTACTGGTTTTGACCCAATTAATTTCGACATCCTCCACATACATATTGATATATCTTTCCTAACTTTCGGAGTTATCTCAATATAAGTCAAAAATCTTTGAATTCCAAAAATAAAGAAGTCTAATATTTTCTTCCGTATCTCGGGATATTTTCCTTTATTTGTTGCTATCTAGCAACTAATTCAAACAAAACTACCGTGGATGATAAGTATATATATCCACCGGAATATTATGTATCCTTGGTTCTGCCAAGAGGATCCCATACAAATTTGGCAAATGGAAAGAATCCATTTCTAAATTTAAGTTTTGTTTAATGGGCGCTAACTTTTTCTGCCAAAGAAATTTTGTCATGAATCAGTCCGGTACTGTTGGTTCTCCTTCCAACATAATTACTATCTCTCAACCTTACAAGACCAATTCTGTAATGGTTCAACATGGTAGTAAAATGGTACAATCAATCAACTTCTAGTATTGTGCCTGTCACAGTCAATATATCTACTTGATCATCCAAACCAATATTTTCATGGTTGATCATTAATCTTTAGAAATTGTACTCAATGATCAATATCTTTTAAAACATGAATACTGTTTTTTGGAAGATCAAATCGAGATACTTCCTATTTTTTATCTCGCAAATTCAAATATTTCCGCATTTATTCAAGATGCTTCCAATCATGGTATTGCTGTCCATCATATGGACTATTTGTATTTGATATCAATCATCTTTTTGTTGATTGATAGATTTCCTCAGATGATTCTCCTCATAAGTGTCCATCAAAGGTGAAAAGTTTTCATTCTCCTCATCAGAATTGAAAGTCGTTGCTATATACTCTAGCAACTTATTTTGATTTATAAGCCGTGAATGATAAATTATACATTCACTGGAACATTTCATATCCCTTTTTTGCTGAAATGGCCATTGTCCTTCAGTATCAATGGTTGCTTACAAAGCCATGGGAATATATATATTCTTTGTGCCTTCGTTTATCCGGCACTATCGTATGATCAAAATTATGGTCATAATCAGACTCTCATCTCATTGATGAAGATAGTTTTGACTTCATTAATTCTCATTGAGTTAGTGTGTTACGCAGCTTCGTATCATTGTGGGTTACATAAACATAAAAAAAAAAAAAAAAAAAACTGAAATATCTCAGTTTGGTTTTCATTCAAGATACTGAATGTTCACATTTTATTCAAGCTTTGATGAGCTTTGTTTTTATATGTTTAGCTCCATTTTCCATGAGCTAATATATTCATTTCATCATATAAAATCATACAAAAATGTGCTATATCTGACTCACAATGTCAGCCACAGTGTCTTGGTTTTTCAACCTAAACTTTTATCATCGCGGATGCAAACGCTTTCATTATTTGCATATACCGCTCAGTAACTTTTATGCTCATTGTTGATTTATCACTGTTATCAGTGAACACAATTCATTCGCCACTATTTTGTTGGCTTTTCTCAAACTAATTTCTTAAATCATGAGGTTCTTCTCATAATTTATGACCATGAGTTTCTTACCATGGATATTAAACATAATAGACAAAGTGTTCTATTTGATATCAATTCATTATAATGATTTTTCATTTCTTCAATCAACACCCAAATCAAGGGTTTCTTCATCTAATTCAAAATGAATCCAAGCCTAATCTAGGCTTTCTTTACCATACATATCAATGGTATTCATTTATTATATATTGCAGCCATTAAATGCTGATCTTTACAAGCTAAAGGATTTAGGAAATCTCCATGTGATAACTCTCTGTTCACATTTCCTCAAGGTCCAACTTCGTTTTTTATGTAAATGACAATTATCATCACAGGAACAGATGATATATTACTATGTCAAAGGAAGTATATTTTAGACTTACTCAAGATTCTGGTCTTACATGATCTCGTGTTTCTCCATTCCCAATGGATGCAAATCTTAAATTACTGCCCAAAGATGGTAATGAGTTGCCTGATCCAGGCATCTATATCGTCGTCCAATTGGACGTCTATTATATCTTACAGTAACATAGCCAGATATCACTTATGCAGTGAATTATCTAAGCCAATTCATGCAACACCAATCATACATCTCATCTGGATGCAGCTCATCGCGTGTTGCGCTATTTGAAAGGCACAATTGGCCATGGCTAGTTTTTGCCTTTGTCGAGTTCCTTAGAACTCAGAGGTTCCACAGACTCTGACTGGGAAGGATGCTCGATGGCTCGTCGTTCCACTACGACCTATTTTGTTACCATAGGTAACAATCCAGTTTCATGGAAATCAAAGTAGCAACCTATTGTTGCTCGTTCATCAGCTGAAGCTGAGTCGTGCTCTTGCAAATTTAACAGCCGAACTTCAACGGCTGAGTATATTATGATCTATTGCATCCATCAAAAGATGGTTCTTACATCAGTTAGATGTAAACGATGTATTCCTCAAAGCTGACTTTGATGAGGAAATATACATGAAAATTTCATGGATTAACACACAAGGTCGAATTAAGGTGTTTAAACTTAAAACATCACTTTATGGTCTTAAGCAAACAAAATACATTGGTTTGCTAAGTTTTTTCCCAGTTTTACAAGCTGAAGGACTTATGAAATCTCTATGTGATAACTATTTGTTCACATATCATCGAGGATCAACTTCAGTGTTGTCCTTGTTTACGCAGATGATATTATCATCAGAGGCACAGATAATACTTTCATTTACCTCATTGAAGTATCGTCTGACATCTCATTGTTCAATTAACAACCTTGGCAAATTATTGTCCAATGGATACACATCTCAATTTACTACCTACAAATGGTAAACCATTATTTGACCCGAGTGTTTTCCGGAGTCTCATTGGCAGATTATTATATCTGATTGTTCCTCGTCTGGATATAACATAAGCAGTGAATGCTCACTAGAAGTTTTACTGCGGGCTATTTCATCACAATTGGTGACAGTCCCATATGTTGGAAATCCAAGAAACACCCTACGGTTGCACGTTCTTCAGCTAAAGCGGTGTATCGTGCAGCTGAACTTCAATGGTTTCACTCAATGGAACCACCTTCAATCTTCCGTTCAAGCACTACAGCTCCAACTTGCACTACAGCTCCACACCTCTGATCAACTTGCAGACCTATTCACAAAACCTCTGGGAGCTAATCAATTCAGCCGTCTGATCACCAAGTTGGGCATACGTTCAACCACTTCTGCTCCAACGTGAGGGGGGGTGTAAACATGTACGTCTGTATTGTGAAAGTCAGTAGATAAGTCTAGTTTGTTTAGTCTTCCTGAAGTATAGCTCGAGTCTGTTGTACAACTAAATCTTCCTATTCTTTAGCTTTCTCTGTTGAGTCTGTTGCGTATCTTTATCTCTGTAAACCCTAACAGCACTTGTAACCGATATAAATATCTAATCAATACAATCAGCTCTACACAGTTGTGAGAGAATCAAATCCAGTGCCATTGTTTTACACTGAAATAGCAATGAAAAACAAGTCATTCAAATAGTAATTAATACTATATTTCCTATGAGAGATTAGTAAAATGAATTGATCACTATCTATTTCAAGTTTGAGTCTGATATATTAAATCTACTGTTTGACTACCAATGGTACATTTCGTTAGATGTTGTTACATATATATATGAATGAAAGTTTTCCATGAAGCAAACCTCGTCTTATGTGTTGCATGAAGTTGACTGAGATGTAGTTGGTTATGTTTCTTTTATTACTAGCTGAGGAATGTTCCTTTGAGGGGTCTTTTGAGGTCTCCCAAGGATTCTCTTCGTCTCGCTGGTCTTTTGGGCTCTCTAGAAGCTTTATTTTGTCTCCATTGATGATGCGACTGTCATGTGGACTATCCATTTCCACTTCGATTACTGTTGTATCACACGGTTACATAATAACTATGTGCAGTGATGATTTCTAAACGTGAAAAAATTATAAACATATGATTCGGGACTAACATGAGTAGATGCAGCGTTCCCACCACGTTTGTTTGGTTCCACTTAAAAATGCAAAGTGTCTCTCTGCAATCCTTCTCAGTAAGCATATATCATCTTCCTCACCAGTGATAGATTCTTTAACCAATCCTGGAAACCGTTGGCAAACTGATAATGCAAGGCCTACAACAACTCAATTTGGATTTTAACAAAATTATTTTATTGATCAAGCAGATATAATAAAGATTCTACAAAGACTGTTTATTATCAAAGTTTTTAATTTTACTCACCATACATTTCTGCCTCAATCAAAGCCGTGACTACCAACACACTAAAATCACCAGAAAATGGACTTGGATCGTCGTCTCTAGTTACAGAGCAAAGATACTCCAACACCTCTTATGTCCATATGAATCATTCAAGGTAGCATAGATGAGTGGCACCACTGGCTGGTAATCATTACCACCAGGACCGGTTCGTACTTGTGTTAGATTGGAGTTCTTTTCCACCAGCGCCTTAACGATTTTTATATTTCCAAGGGTTGCAGCCAAGTGCAATATCGTCATACCACCATCCTCTTGGTTCACATATTCAAGTGCTTTTGAGGGTACCAGTTTCAAAATCTCCAACGCAAACACACATTGAAGGATACGAAGGATCTAACGGACCGTCTTAAACAAGCATACGAAGGATCTAACGGACCGTCGGACCCACTCGGTACTATGTTGGGAGATTCTATGACTTATTAGGCACCACCTTGAACTCCGCTTATTCAATGTGGGACTATCCCTTATGGCTATGGTCGAGCCAATCCCCACCTTGGCGAGATCCAGAGCCATCTCACCAACCATCGTCGTACAGTCACCGTTATGCAACATCTTGAGGTACACCTTGCTCCTTTTATGTCCACAACTCCACATTGATTGGCACCATTCCAGGTGTACTGCATGCCAACTCAATCTACCATACATGATCATCGTCCGTCTACAACCGTCGAGCTTAGTTACAGTCAGCCCTTAGAGGGTGCTCCACCTGAGTCAGATTGGATCAGGTCTAACTCCACCAATGAACCCTAGCTCCATGTCGGCCTGCCTTGCTCCACCTGAGTTAATGTTCCGCACCACCCACTCCACCCACCTTGGGCACCTTACCCAAGGGT
>JAJJMA010118564.1:247266-270132 GCA_023529015.1 Papaver nudicaule
AAGGGTTGTTTTGTATTTAAAAAAATATATTTCATATGGGATGACCTTTTTACTTCATTGTAACCCTATTTTGGATTCGCCTTCGCCCCTATTAAAAACGAGCTCGCCCCCCAATTAACCAGGATGTTTTGTTTGTGTTTCCACATAGGAAGCACACACTACCACCATTAGAGAAGCTCTAAGTTGAAATCAATTTATCCGGTCTTCCCAAATATGGCCCAAGCTTGCCTTCCTTCCCAAAGGTTATAGGCCAATAAGTAGAACTTACCATTTCTACAAACAATGGAAATTGCAGAAAACCAAACAAAAGAACTGGAGCACAACCAAACAACGCTACGGTGATCGGAGCCCACGCGAATTTTTCTCCGACAGCAGTAGCAAATGCTGCTCCGAAAGAGACCAGTATGGTAGCCATGGATATAAATAGAGTTGCAAGACCTATTATTGTTTTTTGTGGCAAGGATTTCAGAAAATCCTCTTCGGAGAACCGCGATGTGTATACTGCCAAGAACATGAGGACTAACGTGATAGAGGAGAAAAGAGCCAAGGAATCTGCTACCGCAAATACCATAAATGACTTTCTGTCCAAAAATACTGGGAAGCCATTCTTGCTGCTATTACTGTCGCTAATATTACCCCCTGGTACGGTAAATGCAGCTGCGAACGCTACCGTAGCTAAAAGGGAAGCTACAACCATGCAAGATGCGGATGTCTCTTTCATCCACGTCTCTCCTTCCTTCACTAAACCCTCGTGTTTTTCTGTGAATAAAAAGTGAGCTGTATACCCATCGTCGTTCGTCTTAAACCTGTCTTTCTGTACCATTGTATTTTCTACCCCCTGGACAGCATAGTTAAAACTTTATATAAGATAGAAAGCTGATTTAGGGGCTTCAAGAAAATTGAAGCCCCTCTATAATCGGTCTCCCAATAGCAATTTTGCTTTCCCCCTATGTAAAATTTTATTTAATACCAAATTTACCCTTTATATGTTTAGTGTTTATATAGTTAACACATAATTAACTTAACTAAACTAAATGATAATCAGTGATTATGATTAACAAACTTACTTAACCAAAAACTTTAGCAATTTTTTTTTAGTTGTAATCATTCTGGGTGAGGGAAGAAGAAGAAGAGAGAAAAAAAAAACCCAACTTTTTTTCTAAAAACTCAAACTTGATTCACTCAACCAAAATGAGTGAATCAAGTACCAAAATGGAGGTAGAAGTATCTCCTTCCATTGACGACACCTTCATTGAAAAATACATTGATGGAAACGAAGGATTATACAATTTCTTCAATGGTAAAAAGTTTGTAAGCACAAGTGAAGACTGTCGCGGACGATCTCTAGCTCTTGAATCTTGCCAGCACAAGACTCATGGTCAAGAAGTCGCCTATTCAAATCTGCAAGCTTGTCTGCGCAGGAGTCATGCTCTTTGAGTCTCTCGGACAAGTCTTTCATCTTGCCAGGGCAAGACTCATGTTCTTGGAGCTTATCAGTAAGCTCGTTGATCTTGTCCTCAAGCTCACGACAACCCTTACTGATTTCCTTATGATGATCCACCTCATTTCTCAAGTTTTGGATAGTAGCTGAGGCAAGAAAAGAAAAGAGTATGGTAAGGATGGTTAGAAAGAAACAAGTATAAAGTTAGGGGAAAGCCCTACAATAGCTACCTTCAAGGTTGCGGACATACACTCGCATACCCTCTTGTGCCTCACTAAATTGAGTCATACGAAACTCAAAGTTTTCATTGGCGCACGGACCTAACATTCGTTCTATTTGGCGTTGCTGGGTAGAACATTGCTTGTATAAATCAATTGTCAAAGCCTCATGCCTCGCCGCGGTGTCTTTCCAGCGTTGAATTTGAAACTCGACGATCTCCTTGTCAGTGTTCAAGCGAGTAACTCGAGAAGCTAGATCGTCGGCCCTAGATTTATCTTCTCGCCAAAGGGAAGAGGCTCGCATATGACCTATCTCGGCTTCCTGCTTGGCGGCAATTGCTAACTCCTCTCGGCGAATGGCATCGTCACGTTGGCTTGTCATCCAGCCTAATTCCGATCGAGTAGCTTGATAAGTATTACAAAGGTTTCTTATAATGTCAACATCTTGATCCAACTCTTGGCGGCACCATTTAAGGTCTTTGAGGAAAGTGAACAATTGACTACACTGCTTAAAGTTGATATTCTAAGTCTCTCGATTTCGGATTCAGCTCGCCTAAGCCTATTGTCATCGGAGGAATGGCAACCTTGGAGGGCAGGAAATCTAAAGGTCGGCGAAAGCACAAAATCGAAAGAACAGTAAAATAACAAAGGAGATATGGAGACAACTTACTTTGTTGGGTGGTGATTTTCAGGCCTCGTTCTCGAGCCTCGTTCTTCAATCTCTCAATCTCTCTACCCTGAATAGAAGATTCGCCCGTCAACTGGTTGATCTTGCTATTAAGGTTAATGATCTCACGACCAAGACCCTCATTGGCCGAGGCAACACTCAAGCAGTGATGAAAATGCTGCAATTACAAAGTATAAACATAAATATTTAAGGGCGATCGAAATAGCAACAGGAAAATCTTAAGAGAGACATACCATGTTGAAGAGATTAAAGTGTTCTTGATAAGGAATAACAGAGGCAGCCTGATGAAAATTTGCGTGATGAACAAACCCAGGGCGACTATACTGCGCCAATACTTCAAAATACTCTGGATCGGGAGAATTATCCGCCACGCTGAGCCTAGTAAAGGCTTCGGCGAGCATGTTTGGCGCAGTAAGTTGCAATGCCCCAGGACCTACAGCGGGCTGAGGAGTAAGGGGATGCCGAGGCAACCTATCAAGGACAGCTAGGCCCGCAAGATGTGTTTCAAGAGCTGAAACAGAAGGAACTTCTTGGGTTGAATTCAACTCTTGCTGCAAGGAAGAAGTTGGTTTGTTGGTGTCATGGGCACCAGGGATATCATGCATATCTGCATCTTGGAAAAGACTCTCGTCAACGACGGGGTTTCCTCAATGTCTCGGCCTTCGCTCTGAACATGGCTCTCAGGAGTGGTGTTGGGTATTTCATCGGCGGTCTTAAGAGACATCGTCGAGTCATTCTCTAGGGATTGATTAACGAGCACACCCGAGTCATCAGCAGTATGCTCGATGACCTATTCAGGACTTTTCTCCTTAGCAGGCTCAGAAGGAATAGTTGGCTTTGGAAGCCTCGCCGCAGCAAGTTGACGAATTGTTTCCGCTCGCTCTGCAGCAGTAGGTCTTCTCTTTGAGGGCTGCAAGAGAAGTTTTACCAAAAACACATCTATCAGATCTTGAAATAAACAGAGGCAAATATAGATATATATTTTAAAAATATAAGCAAATATATTTTTAAAATAAGTAAAACTCAAAATGTTTGTTTCTAGATCTTCAGTTGTGTTTTCCCTAAGGTACTCGGGCGATATAGAGAAATATAGATATATATTTAGAGGTAAAAGTTAGTGTTTGTTACATGTGTTGGTTCATCGGCGACTTCCCGATTTCTTTTGGCTCCAGTAATTGCAGCAGCTGGGAGCTTGACATAATCCTTGCCATTCTCCCTGAGAAGATTGCCATTGTTATCCTTAGCATATTTATCTGCATCAGGCCAGACTACCTTCCAGAAATTGTGTTCGGCGAGATGATTGTGCTCGGGCAAAAAAGTCTTTCGGACTTTAGTCTTGTCATTATCCTCCCAACCTAGCAGCCAAGGTCCCTCGACGAGGCAAGGGAGATTAGAGAAGTCGCCCTCAGAACTATGGCGAACAGTGGGAATTTCTTCTGTACTCGTAATCTCAACATCGGCGAGTAGCATATCTCCAGCAGGGTAATTTTTCTTAGGCGCGAATCGAACAGCCCAAGGATCAGTTTTTCGAGTGCAAGAAGACACAGTATACTGTTCAAGGAACTTCTCCACAGTAAACTCGTCCGGCTTATGGGCTTCAAGATCGGCGATAGAAGGATAGTTAGTCTCTCCATTTCGGCGCTTGCTCCATTCTGTCATAACCCGGATAACATTACCGGTTAATTGAAAGGGGCTTCTATCGATTGCAACAAGTAGATCGACGATAAAAGTATTCTCTGGATTGTAAAGGGGAAATGTCAACCCTGCTTTCAATTGGCCAAAGGCAACCACGGCCCAAGTATCGCTTGTTTCTGGGCGAAGAAGATCGCCGACAGACATTAAAGTTGACACCTTTGTGGTACCGGGCAGCGGAGTAATTTTGGGTGTCAGACACTCCACGCCGAAAGAAGCGCAATACCCAGACCAGTTAGATTTCCAATCTGGCCTCTTTGGAGTAGAGGTTTTAGTTTTGCTAGCCCTAGTCTTGGATCTCGAAGATTTGTCAGTAGAAGCCATAAGAACAAGACGTAGAGTTGGTCGGAGAAGATGAAGATTGGTGGTTACCAGCGAGAAAATGGACGGAGAAGATGAAGATCAGCGGTTAACGGCAGAGATTCACCGGAGGATCGAACAGAGAATATAAATAATGCAGGAAGCAGTCCAAAGAAGAACAGCAGCAGAAGGAAGGAAAAATGGGTAAGATTTGGTACGGTTTTGATGAAAAAGGAAGAGTAGAGGCACTAAAGCGGCAACTGTGGAGGAAGTAGGGTTTTGAAAAATAAGAGCTCTGGTTTTTTTCGATTGAAGAAGAAGAAGTTTTGAGAAGTTAGTTCTAAAAAGAAAAGAGGAAGTTAAACTTATAGTAGGGAAACTGAACCGGTGCTTCAAGTCATCAGGTGGAAAGTAGAGTCGTGCATGGGCAGAACGTGTCAAAGGAGGAGTAAAGGCAGGAAGGTATTTTCGGCGAGTAAAGATTTTCATCCTCGGCGACTAACGTCTTGGAAGATGAAAGAGGCAAAATGTAAGGGTAGAAAATACCTTTACAACATAAAAGCATCACTAGAAGAGAAGCTGGATAAACGAGTAGGGCAGAGATGTAGGAGATCATCGAGTTGTTTGGGATCAGCGAGACGAAGTGATCAGCGGGTAAGTGATCCCAGCGACATATGAGTATAGTACGGCGAGCAGGAGAGGAAGTAAAGGGCGAGGTTGATCAGTGAGAGGGCACACGACATCGAGTGGTAGTTGAGAAGTAGGTGCGCATTTAAGAGAAGTCAGAACGGATATATTGTCAGGTTGACTATTTGACTCAGTGGGGGACGCGTCATCGATCTTATCTTCTAAAAGATTATGTCGTCTATGTTAATAGAGTGAGGTCTAGGTCGCCGAGGTATGTGTATTGGCGAGTCAAGACAAAATAGTGTCAGTCTTGATCTGTTTGTATTAGCTGTAATCCACTGTGTAAAAGATCTATAAATAGCGAGTGAACCAACTGGAATAGGGGTTGGACACATTTCGGATTGGTCTAGAGAGGGGAAAATTTTTATACTTGCTCTCTATAGCCCAAGGCTGAAATTAGGGTTCTGATTGAGAGTTTATACTTAGAAGATTTGAGAGGTAAGAGAGAGTTGTAATCAAGCTTATATTAGTGATAATCCTTGGATGTAGTCTTCATTCATGAGGGCGAACCAAGTAAAATACCTTGTCAAGTATCTCTAACTCTATCTCCTTAATGTTGCTCATGATGCTTGCTAGATGCATGATAAGAATGATGGTGTGTATGTTGATGTATGATATTTGGGTGTACTGTATAAGATCTAACCATCGGGATTTTATACAGTTACACTTCCTCAGTTCCTTCCTCTTGGAAAATATTGTACGGGTTGAAGTCAACATCTTCAAAGTCGAAATTGTCCATATTCTTCCTGACTTCTATCAATTTCTCAACCTTACCCTTTTCCCTTGGTTTCCTGAAAACCCACTTTCCTCCAGTAGGCATACCTTCCGCCCATTCTAGATTTATTGACATCTTCGTAAGGTCATCCAACTTTGGAACCAAGCTTTTAAAATGATCATAAGTAAAAGCCTACACACAAAACACGATAAAATTAAACCTCAACATGTTAGGGTTTAAGCCAACATCCAACACGGTAGTAACAGAGTCAGTTTCGGCCTATAGATATTTCCAAAACTCACAGCTGATATTCTTTCGGCCCAGAATAATATACAACACTCAGAGCCGAAACAGTGTCGACTCTGATAGTTGCAAAGTTATTTAAGTCGAAACTATTTCGGCTCATAAGTGTAAGGTGAATCCTAAGCCGAAAATGCCCCTGTGTATGCATGAAATTGAATTTAAGGGGTAATGTTTGTCGAACGATTACCTGTAGAAAGCTGAAGTTCCCCCTTAAATTAACTGGATTGCGCCTAGAGGCAACTGAGAGGCCATCAAGAAGGTAAGCAAGAGTAGTCGTACCCCAAGCGTACTTCCTTGTATCCTCCAACGGACTCAACCATTGGAGAAAATGCGCGCTTACCTTGTTTCCCGTGTTGTCAGGAAATAAAACAGCTCCAAGAGTGTACAACAAATACGCCCCTGCATAGTATTTATAGTACTCAGGGTTCACGGAGGGCACGGGATTCTCTACTCCGTTCCTTATGTCTTCTTCTCTTTTTAGTACTCTTGCCTTGGTTCCCCCGAACTCGGTCTTCAAATGAGCCAACTTGATCTTGGCGCACTTCTTAACTGTCGAACCAACTTGATTCTCGGCCACGGATGCTTCGAACTCCAAAGTGGTCTTCATTGAATCCCAACCAAGAACCTCCTTGGCCAAATCAATAAGTTGTTCCCAATTCTTCGACTCATACTCGGCACACGGGTTCACCCCATCAACCGCAAGACCAGCACCTTCTCCGGATCATCTAAAGTGAAACCCACCTCATATTTTGGAAACTGAAAGGTAAACACCTCTGGATGAAACCTTTCAACCATAGCGGAGCATGTCACCATATCATACTCTTTTTTTCTATTGATGACCGCTGGGTATAGTCCCGATTGTTTAACCAAATCTTGGATGGGTTGTAATTCCTCATTGATATCCTAAACATCCGCGCTTTGATTTCTCAAAAGCCGAACCGCATCTTTGTGATCCTACAAAATCATCGTTTTAAGTATTCCAAAACGACTTAATTATCGAGAAGAAGACAAAATAAAAACAACAACCAAGGTTTAGGCAAATACCTTCATGCGATAGATCACAGACGCCCAAGATTGCCGGTAGCCAATGAGCACTTGTCCTCCATCTCGAGGAAGACCGATGTCGGGTTCGTCATCTTGAACAAGGAACTTATCGGCCGAAGGAACATGGTTGCCTCGCACTCTTTCTTTTTTGCCTTCTTCATCACTTTCTCCTTCTACAGAAGTAGAAGCATTTTTCTTTCTGTTTGCCAAAGTCTTTGAGCGAACCGATTTCTTTCCTTTTCTCTTAGCGTTCTCATCTTCGTAAACAGGTTCATCTTCGATTTCCTCATCTCTAGCAACTCTTCTTGGCATGTCTCCTGGTTCATGGATGACAGGCCCCCCTATGGGCCGAAGAAATGCCCGCAACAACTCTTCGTCCCCAGCCGCTACCGGGGCTTTACTCTTATTCCTTGCCGAAGCCGTTATTCTTTTGTCGCCGACTCGGGGGTCTAGTGGTGTTGCATTTACAAGGGGAGTAACTTCCCTTCCCCTGCTTTGGTATCATAAAAACATTCATCATTGAAACATTCATCGATAAAACACAATGTAATCTGGATGAAAAATATCTAAACATGCTACACAAAAGCATTTTCGGCCTACACGATAATATGTTTATCTGAGCCGAAAATACTAGTTGTAAATGGCAGCTATGTTACTAGTTTCGGCCTAGACAAATTTGAATTTCTCCAAGCCGAAATTGTTTCGGCTTGGATAAATTCAAATTTTGTCTAGGCCAAAATTCTCTCTGGGTTCGAAAAATTCAACATAAATTGAAGATAAATTCATCGATTCTATGTATGTTTATCAATGAAACTCAAATAATTCAATAGGGGTTGCTGAAATTACCTTCTATAACGCATATCAGGTTGTATTGGGCCGGTTTCCTCTCCGGTAGCATCGATTTGGCCACTTCCTTCACCGGGTTCTTCTTGTTCTTCTTCGTTTCGATTCGATGATGAACCCACAATCGCATCCTTGGGTTTTCTGGAGAATTTAATGGTGATTTTCGGAGCTTTCGGCGGCATTTTATTGACTTTGAAATTTCGTTAATCGTAGATGAATTCGTCGATGATTTCGTCGATTAATAGAAGGGAAAAAAAAGGAGTGTGTTTCGGCAGTTGCAGAAGAGGAAGAAGAAGTATAGAAACTGAAATAGATTAGGAGAATTTTTGGGTTGAATTAAGATTAGGATTAGTGGAGGGTAATTTAGTAATCTCATGGTTTTAGAGGGTACTTTAGTCTATTCGCCCCGTTTTTTATCACCTAGTGCAAGGCCGAAATTTTTTTCTCAAGGCCAAAAACACGGTTCAAAACAAAAGCCTCAAAAGTTGTCTTAGGCTTAAAAAAATAGCAAAAAATCTCAATTGAATACTTAATTAACATATGTAACTCTTTTAATTTCATCGATATCAAATCATTACAAAAGTTACGTATGGTTTGAAATTTTAACCAATGTCACCAAATCTACAACAAAAATTCAGTCCAACCAAATAATTTCGATCACACGCAAAGAAGGAACAATCCAGTATATCCACATTCACTTCCAGATCGCGTAACTTCATATGAAAAATTAATGGTGTAAGTGAAAATTAGTGTTAACAAGAGTTATAAACCTAGGGTGTGTTTGGTCAATGCCCTATATTTGGGTTCACCCATCTTGACAAAGTCCTTGCGCAGAAAAGGAGAAGATGTGGGTTGGAAAACAAAGTCCCTTTCAATAGATTATATCGATTTGGCTTTGATTTAGTCCACATAGATGTAGGTTATTGTCGTCGTTATTTAAAATAATGTCAAAACTGTCTTTCATGGAGTCCGAATTTGTGTACCCCTTCAAAATCGGAGTGCTTATTCAGAACTCCTCAATGGAAGATTGTTTACGTTGGAAATTTAATTTTGTTGATTTTTGTAATGATACAAACCTATTTCACTCCAAAAAAAAAGAGACTCTCTCTCCACTCTCTCCTCCCATTTGTATTGTACAAAATAAATACAAACAAATTATGATAATCATGACTAGCAACAAATACCCCTCAACGATAATTGTGAAAAGAATCTACCCAGAAAAATCTCACTTCCTATTAAGCACCCAGAATCATCCATGGCCAAACAAAGATAATCTAAGGTATAGAGGTGTGAACATTGAAAATGTCCAATGTCCAATGTGTCACAGTGTTGATGAAACTGTAGATCATATTTTTTTGCAGTGTGAGTATGCTTTTGAAGTATGGTCATACTTCATAAAAACAATTTAAGATATCATAGGTGTGTGGTGATTCATTGCAGGGTTTGTTTGAAGCTTGGAGATACAATGTTTAGGCTAGAAACAATAAGAAGATATGGTGGTCCTATGGCATTTGTGGAAGGAGAGGAATAACGGGGTTCATGGAGGAAGGTTAACGGAAGCTTCTAACTGATTTTGATAATTAAATAGACATTGACATTATTCATTCTTTTACAAGGATGTATTTAGAGGTTATTCTGTAAGCCAAATTTTGTTCCATTGGGAATCAATTATCCACACATAATGTGTGTCTGAACTATTCTTAGGCTTGCACATATATTTTTCTTTAATATAACACTCTTTTTGGGAGGAAAAAAAGATAATTATTTCCCCAAATATTTAGGACTAATTAGAAAGTTAACCATGTCCATGATTTCTAAAGTAATTTCTCAGGTTCAATATTATTGTTGCTGCCTTCAAGTTACAGATTCTCTTGAAGATACAATCTCCAACTCATATTAGATAAAGCTATATCATGAGTTTCAATATTGAAGGCGATTACCGTAAAAACCCAACAAGCAGCAAAGCGAATCCTTAGCTCAGTCCAAGCTCCAGTCTAAAAAACAGTTTCTTAGACTTAGAACATGAAGAACCAAGTTGTGCTAGTTAGATCTAATCAAAAGTTATTTCTTTATGTATTTCTTTAAATCAATCTAGCATAGTTATCAGAACAATGGAATTGTGATTCATTCCATCTGATCTATTTTCTATAGATTAATCATAGTTTTAACAATAGTTTTAACTATTAAAATCATGTTTAATCATATAAATTAGCATTTAAAGTTTCTTCATGCTTAGATCATCATAATTTCATCATTGCATATCATTCTGTTTTCCCTGATTAAAACATTCATCTTTGTAATTCCTTCTATTCATGATCCTTTAAGTCACTACGATTAATTTTTATTTTCTTGCAACATAGATACTTTCTTTTATTTTTCATATGTTTTCGTGTTTCTTTTAATCTCCTGGTAGTCTGATGGAAGCATTAAAGTATTTAACCTTTGTGATCTGTTTGATCCTAACATGGATGGTATTATCCCAACCAATGAAGGTCATACCATCATTTGTGGTATTGCAACTCAACAGTTCTATGTTGATTTCAACTAGTATGCATCAATATGTCTCCCCTCAACATGTTTATGAAGATCAGAAGCTATCAATTATCTCATTCAAGGATGTACAACTCAGCAAACCCGAGTTAGAAAATTTAAAATTCAAAATTCAATGTTCCGCCCAATCATCCCCATAATTTTAAATCTATAACCATTTACAGCTGGAAACCAATCTCTTGACCCGAGTAATTTGCCCCATATCCAAAAAATCTAGTTATGTCCAATCTTGAGTCAATTAGATTCTGTAACAAACATTATCCTCTCCAAAGCCAAATAAACCAACTTTATTTTTGTGTGTAATTAGGGATTATTTTCTTAGATAGATAGTGTAGTGTTCCTTTATATATGGTTAAGGGAAAACCCATATGGACCGCACATCCATGGGCCGCAGGCCCTATAACACTCCCCCTTGTGCGGTTCAATAACAAAACTATATACATAGTGCTTCACATATAGTGCTTCGAATGTAGTTCTTCGAATGTGTTGCTTCACTAAAACTTTAACAAGGAAAAACCCGCTGGGACAAAACCTTGAAAGATAGAGAGTATAACGTCTCGAGTCTTCGTAAGCTTCTTTGTTGGAGTTGGTCGTGGTAGGTGACTTCTCTTTCAGCTTCATATTTAGTTCTTCAAATGTAGCTATCTCTCCGATGACCACTGTGTCTAAGTCAATTGTCTCATTAAAAACCTCGCCAGGAAAACCCAAAGGGACAAAGCCTGAACTAAGGAAAATATTGCAATATACTTAGAACTGAGTTAGACTCGTACATGTTGCCTCGCTAAAACCTTGACAAGGAAAACCCAGTGGGACAAAACCTTGACGAAGGGAAAAGAGTACAACGTGATAAGTCTAGAAGTACGCCTTTGCTCATGCTGAATAACACTCTTGCTTCTCGCTGGAAGTTGTTTCGCTTGACATGCTATCGCGTTCATTTCTTTGATTCTGATGCAGTTCAATAATATCCATCCAATCTTCCAGTCTTCAACATTCAGCATATACGCCAAGTGTAGTTGTTGTCGTGTTCTCTCTAAAAACCTTGTCGAGTAACAAAACCCTGTGGGAAAAACTAATCTCGATCGAAGGGAAAAAGAGTACAACACAGTTTCACATTTCGAATCAAAATATGTCGGCATCATATCATTGGATCCTCCCCCTGATGTCGGCATCTCCCCCTGATTTCGTTTGGGGTATAGTCTCTAGACAGTTTCATTAGTCATGAGCTTTTCGAAAGTGACTATAGGTGATGACTCACCATGTCTCCCCCTGATTACTTTCGTTGACTAAGTGATTATTGTCCCTTCATAATCAACAACTTTTCGATTGCACTTCTGGTATTGCAGTTGTCTCATTAAAAACCTTGTTGAGTAACAAAACCCTGTGGGAAAAAGTAACCTCAGTGAAGGGAAAAAGAGTACAACTTACCAGATGCTCCCTCTGATGTAGGACAACTTGTTTAGTACAATACATTCATGGGAGTTTGAACAACTTCTTTACTCCAATATAGGCATACACTTCCTTTAGTCCCTCGCAGTCAGACAAGTTCTTTAGATCTCTGCAGTTTTGCAATCATGGGAGTCGGACAATTCCGTTAGTCCTATACTTTTCACATTTAATCATGGGAATACAATTCAATTTGCAAGTTCATTAGAAAACTCTACTTGCATCTTCATAGGGATAAGAACAAACCCATGTCAATGGTTTCTTTTAGGTATCTAAAGATATTCTTGATACCATTCCAATGACGTTGCGTTGGCGCTGAGCTACATCTAGCTCACAAGTTCACTGAGAACAAGATACTTGGTCGAGTACATTGTATGAGTACAATAATGCGCTTATTGACTTACATACGGATATTCGTTTCCCAAAACATCTACGTCACCTTCCTATGGACGAGATTGATCTTTACGTACATCTAAAGTTCGACCAATCATGGGAGTGCTAGCCCGGTACAGTTTGTCCACATTAAGTTGCCTGAATATCTTATGGACATATGCTGACCGGTGGAGTAATATTCCACAATCTCGATGTTCTAGTTCAAGTTCTAGACACATCCGAGTTTTCCCAAGATCTTCCATCTCAATTTCGAATTTCAAATAGTTTGCGGTTTCTCTTACTTCCTCAAAAGTACCTACTATGTTCATATCGTCGACATAGACAACTATAATTGCAAATCCGGAACTTGTTTCATTTCAAAACACGCAAGGGAACAATTTATTATTTCTATATCCCTTCCCAATCAAATGATCACTTAGACGGGTATACCACATCCGTCCGGATTACTTTAATCCGTAAAGTGAGCGTTTCAAATTAATTGCAAACGCACTCCGTGGTTTAGAGTTACTTGATTTTGGGCAATAAAAGGCCATCTGGCACTTTCATGAATATCTCTGTATCAAGATCCCCATAGAGATATTATGTAACCACTTCCATAAGTTGCATTTCAAATCCTTCTGAAACTGCCAAGCTAATCTAATTAGCAGAACATCATGATGTTCGCTACAAGAGAATAAGCGATCCGGGGGTTTGTGAGAAACCTCGCGCCACAAGGTGAGTCTTTATACTTTAAGACTTCATTATTCTCACTACGCTTTGTGACAAATAACCATATATGTCCCACAGGCTTTACACTTGGTCAGTTAGCACTACCGCACCAAATACCTATATATTTGTCAAAGAACTAAGTTCTTCCTGGATTGCGTAGGCCAAATATGCTCTTTGTTTGAATCTAAACAATATAGAGCATGGTTCGATCTCATCGTGCTCTACTTCCGGAGCAACTGAATTATATCATCCATATGCACGCATGATCCTTCCATTGACTCATGTGCATTCTCATAATCCATTGGGATTTCATTGTTCTCTAGAATCATTTAAAACTTCGGAGCGTCCTCCAGTTTGATTCATGGACATGTTCAGAGACAATTCTATGAGATGATCTCAGATGATATAAATAATTATATTGTGCCTTACTCACCTACTTTCTGTCTAGGTGAGTATCTATCAAACCTGGTGGTCTCTCCAACTTCCTTTATGGAGCCACGGCCTCAACCATACTTCCACAGAGTATAGTTGCGACACCTTAGTTTATGTTGTGTATCCTTATTTAAGGATATTTAACATTGCAGGCACGCTTTCAGTTGGTATGTTTAATCTCGTCACTTTAGCGATATCAGTGTACATCCTGAATATCGAAAATCGTTTTTCACATCACATTCACATTGCGAAGTGCGGGGATCAAGATGAGACACGTGGGAAACACACCACGACAATTCCTGTCGTTCCCTTAGGAAATACTTTTCCTTACCTCCCCCTAACGACGGGAAGGTTGTCTCATCAAAGTGACTATCCACAATTCTAGCGGTAAAGAGATCGCCTGTCAAAGGTTCTTCGTAGCGGATATTTGTTGGGGATTCGTATCCAATATAAATACTTAATCGTCTATGTGGACCCATCTTAGTACGCTGTGGAGGCGTATAGGCACATGTATGGCACAACCAAAAATGCATAAACGTAAAATATCAGGCTTATATCCAGTTACCAACTGGTACGCAGAAAATGGTAGGCTATCAGTGGGTCTGAAGCGAATAAGTAAAATGCATGCAATATGACGTACCCCAAGCAGTAATAGGCAGGTTTGAGCGCATAACCAGTGCCTTAGCTACCATCTCTAACCTTTTGATGTTAGCTTCTCCGAGACCAATTCGAGAGTGTGTATGGGGTACATGATGCTCTTTATCAATTTTTGACATACAAAATTCTTCAATTCCTTTAGATGTAAATTCTCCAGCATCTTCAAGTCTGTCAGACTTGATTGTATGATCATGGTGGTGAGCCATTAGATGTATCACTTGTACTGGGAGCATTGCAAAAATAGCATTTGTTGTGGACAACAATGCAAGTGTGACCAACGGGTCGAAGCATCATCCAGAACCATAAAATACTTGTATGGTCCGCATTCTGGATGTAAAAGTCCACAAATATCACCTTGTATCCTTCGTGAAATTGGAATTTTTCTTTGGTATCTTTAGCATAGGATGGTCTCGATTCTGTCTTTGCTAAAGAACAAGCTTTGAATTACGAGTGATGTGCCTTCGATAAGGCCAACAAAGAAAATGAGATAAATGGTATGCTTCAGTTACTTTGGAAAGCACATAGTTACTCTTCGTTGTAACAATATTTTGTCCCATTTATTTCTCACTCGAAATAATGATGTCGATGTGAGTTCTTTAAAACACAGATCATCAAATGTTGACCTGGACACCCTAGTCGGTAGTGCCAAAGCTTGTATAAGTCACTGGCCAACAGTTCGTCGTTAGAAATAATAGAAGATTCAATAATCCTAATAGTGGTGATGTACAATCCACTAGAGTGACTCAATAGTTTCTCTAAGATGCGCTTCCTTCCGCATTCACTAGAAATAACGTAAAGTTCCATTTTTACAGTGAATGTCCAAATGTTAGCCATTTGAATTGATATCCTTAAAAATCACAAGGTGTGGTTAGCTCTAAGTGCTTATAGAGCTTCTTTAAACCTTGTGTCGTTGGTAACAAGGTTTGAGCAATACTTCGCCCAATTATTACTTTCGATGATCCAATCATCGTTGGTACAAAAGGAGTAAAATCAACCAACAATTGTCCATTTCTTAGGATAGTGCGGGTGGTTCCACTATCGAATACACATTTGATCTCTCCTTAAGACATTCCTGTAAGTACATCATTCGGGAATGTCATATAGATGAACAGTTTATCTCAGGTACTTTTGAGAATTTTTGTTCTATTAGAATGACGTCCTTTACATTCTAATACACGTGCTAAACAACAAATTATCGTAAACAAAACGATAAATACTTACAAATAATGCATGATTCAAGAAGGTAAGAACATATTTAGCTAAGCAAGAAAATAGTAGACCAAGATGACTTACAACGTACTTTAAAGCATCTAACAAAACTATTTACAATGAGGTCTAGTAAACCATATAACAAAGAATGAAATGGTTAAGCACAAGCAAAGTCAGGTTTATCCATGATGCGGCAACGTCCTTTATGCCATGGAAGCCTGGAATTGCGGAGTTGACATCAAGAGTAAGATCATTTTCTTCCACATATTGAGATTCTTGTTCGAGAATTTCCCGGTCCTTTTTGTAGCTCACAACTACTTTGGTACTAGCCTTCCATTGCTTGAACCAGCGTCCGGTAAAACATCGCTAAAACAAAGTGCAAATTCGTCTGCATTCTTCTTGGATGTTTTTTCGAAAATAGTGTCACTACTAGTGTGGCCAGAAATCCCTTCTCTGCCACAATGACTAACTTCGGTACCACTTTTCATGAGACCAAATTTCTTTATGGTCAAGATAGACATAAAAACAAAATTTCTTTAAGGTTGTATAGGTAACACGAATAAGTCATTGTCCAATTGATGATCATAAACCTGACATCAAAGTTAATTAACCAAATTTCTTTATGGTTTTTAACTGTTACACAGATTGCAAAAAAAAAAACGACTAACCAAATTTCTTTATGGTCTTAGTCAGTTGCGTTCAAATTGCTAATCAAATTACTTTATGATTTTAAGAGGTGCATTTTGTTTGCTAACCAAATTACTTTATGTTTTTTTTTAGCAAAAACAAACAACTTTGTTGACCAAGTTACTTGATGGTTGTAATTGCGTCAAACCGTTTGCAAACCAAATTACTTTATAGTTATTTGCAAAGTGTGTCCCGGTTGATGTCCAAATTTCTTTATGGTTCTAAAAATAAAAACCGATCAAGTCAAATCCGAAACAAGACCAACTATGATAGGACAAGACGGCACCAAGTAAATCCAGAACATGACCAACTGGTTGGGGTAAGTACCAAAACTGGACTGGACAGGACCATACAGTCGACTAAGTACAGGTCCTGGGATATGTAACAATTTTCCTATATCCATACTTCATAAAAGTCATTTCATTTTGAAATTCGTTTTGGTATAATAGTTGAAATTTCAGATATTAGAAATAATTTAATAAGCTAACAAAATTGGATGGATGACTATTACAAAAGCATGTGCATCATGTATAGAATAATCATCAAGAGATCAAGGGGGAAAAAAAAACTTTTGGTATATGATGCATACACAGAACAAAACCAACCATGGCAGACAATTCTTACAGAATTACGTGTTGCATAAATGAAAACAAAAAAAAAAGAAACAGAGTGGCACAGGATATAGTTACACCCAAAACCAAGCAATTTCAGTAGCACAGGTTGGTCTACGGTTTATAGGTTGGTCTATGGCTTGCAAAGCAGACAGGTGCAAATGGGTACTGGGGCTAGGCTAGGCTAGGATACAAACACATGGGTTAGGCTAGGCTAGGATACAAACTGTACCGGGCTAGGTCTATATTTGCGACAAAAAAAAAAAAAAGACAATAGAACAGAAGCACAAAACGACGCCTATATTGTGAAACTTTAACCATGGGTAGGAACTGACATCTAACAAATAGAATAAAAAAAAAAGGTTTCTGTAATTAACAAAAATACAAATCAATACATGATAGAAAATTAGATCTGACATTTTTTTTTTTTTTTTATTTAAGCCTGATGTACGAGACAAACAACTTTGGTAGAAGAGACAGATCATTACATCTTGATTTTAAAAGGACAGATCAAACAAATCAAACCATATAACAACCAACAACCATGTCACATCATGTATCATAAAATTTTGACAAAAACCAAACACACCATTGCATGTTACGGACATCAACAAAAGAAAACAAAATAGATTGTGAAGATTTAGGTATACCTGATGATGATGATGTCGTACAAGAGAGATAGGAAAAGAGATATAATGACCACCAACTTTGATGATCTCTATCGAAATAAACGAAAGGGATTTTTTTTTCCGGCTGCTGCTAGGGTTTAGAGCATCGGACTGATAACGTAATTAGGGATTATTTTCTTAGATAGATAGTGTAGTGTTCCTTTATATATGGTTAAGGGAAAACCCATATGGACCGCACATCCATGGGCCGCAGGCCCTATAACAGTGTGAGATTTTTTAGGCAACAAGATAATTCTGGTGTCAATGTGCATTCCATTCTTGTTTACGTGGGATATATCGTGTGAAACCTACAACCTAATCAATATTTATAGGCATAAGCGAACCCTATTCTACACAAGAAATTCTCGTAAAAGGAAAAACAGTGCAAACCATTATTATCATTCAATGGAGTCTTCAAACAATGGTCAAGTCTCATCCATCACTTCTCAATTGCAACGCACCAATATTCATGAGATGGTTGTAAGGAATGTCAGAAGAACACTGAGATCCTCTAGTGATATTGATGCATCAACTGATGAATGGTCTCATACCTTAATAGGAAAATTGATGACTAATGAATCAGTTCAAACAAAAGAAATCAGAAAGGAGATGGATAGATTGTGGAGAAATTATCGTAACAAAGAAGTACGTGTTGTGGGAAGACATCTTTACCTGTTCAAACTGAACTCTGCTCATGACCTCAATGATGTGCTAAGAAATAGCCCTTGGAATTTCTTATTTTATCATCTAAATCTGAAGATATACTCAACAGATATTGCCTATGAAGACTATGAGTCAATGAGCAAGAATGGACAATGAAGTTCAAAAACCCGTTAATAGAGCATTAAAACCAAGAAATCATCAAGATGCCTGTGAAGAATTGGGAACTTTGATTTTTACAAATCCAAGGAACCGTAAGCCAAAGGGATACAATATGGTGACTGCAAGAATCAGGGTAGATTTGAGAAGGCCATTGCTACGAGGAGGATGGTTTAACTCAGGTAAAGGGACACTACGGGAAAAATATACATCTACAACTGCAGAGCTACAACTGTCGTCCCAAAAGGTTGTTAAAGGTGTCATCTTTGACAACTATTTTCAAAGGAAAGGTTGTCAAAGATCAAAACGTCCAACTCTTAGGACCAAAGAGTAGTGAGGAGAATCAAAACCACAACTTTTTGGGTGAAAAGAGTTGCCAAGACTAGTGACAACCCTCGACTTTAACAACTCATACTATAAAGGTAGTGAGTAACTGTATAACAACACAAAATAGGGGTTGTTAAAGATAAAAAAATTCATTTAAAAAAATGTTATTGGAGAGATTCGAACCCAAGCCTTCTATGCTTTCGAACAAGTCATCAACCATCCTTCCAAATTCACAATATTGAAAGTTTAGTTCTTTTTTTTTTGGATTATCATTCACAACCTTTATGAGAGTTGTCAAAAAGAAAAATTGGTTTTCAAAAAAATGAGGCTCTAGAGAATCGAACATGAGCCTCATATGTCCAAGTCTAGCAACCCAACCATCCTTCCACCTTTCAGTGTTTGATTATTATTTACATCTGCTCGTATATGAAAAGAAAAATTGCATCTGAGCCTTAAAAAAAAGGCCAACAAATGCGCCACTTTGCCTGAGCCTTAAAAAAAAGGCCAACAAATGTGCCATTCCAATTGACATATCTGCACATGTTGTTTTTTTCTATATGTACAAAAACTTTACATTGAGCCTGAAAAAAAAAACAGCTGCATAACTAGCAACTGAGCCGCAAACAATGTGAAGCCTTCTCTGTAAAACAATCACATCATTTAGAATAACAGCCCATTGCTAAGACTTCAGACACAAGTTCAACATACATAATATATATCTCAGTAGAAAAACTAGAACACCCAAAACACTGCATTGCCCTGCATTCAAAACACTTTAAACTTATCAATTTCCCTTCTTCTCTCCTCCTTTATCCGGGCTTGAGACCGGCAATGAAATGATTTATCATTTGCAATGGCGGAGTTAAAAAAGGGTGTTCAGTCAGAACTATTAACACCATAAAATGAAACAGAGAAAAGCCAAATGATGAAAAGACAAGCAAGGTAGTGCTTACCATTACAGTATTCACCAATCTTTGTATGAATCAATGATGTAGGAGACAATTCAAAACATTGAAAATATACATGGGAAGTCAGTCATGAGTGAAAGAGCATTTCATGAAGTTCCAACTTCCAAGTACAGACTACTAACGAGCATAACTGAAGGTGATGAAACAGATGATTATAACTTAATGAAAACAGAGACCTTTCTAAGATAAGATATGCCATTCTCCATATACCTCATCCATATTTCCAGCTGCACCATTTACTTTATACTAAAAATTCCACATAACAGTATTCCCATTTTCATAAAGCAGTGCAGACATGTCAAATCTCAATTGCAAGAGCAAGCCATACCAGATGACTGATAGTTGCCAAATGCAACGAGAAAGATGACGCCAGATGCAACGAGAAAAGCATTGGCAACCACAATTCTGCAAGAACAACAACATTTCCACTGTTCAGTTATCAAAACAAATATGTAGTTAGTCCAGCAAAAAAAAAAAAAAACAGATAGACAGCCAGGTAATAACATACTCTCTTTTCCAAAATAATGTATTATGTGTGATATAATTGTACAGATCCCAGGCCGCAAGAAGTGACTGTGAGACCAAAAAAACAAACATCATATTTGTTAAACCCCTGAAAGAGCTCAAAGAGAACCAACCCCTACATAAACCAATGATTTTACAGAGAACTAACGACAAACACTTACAGAGCATCTACCAAAATGGGAACTCAAAATCCAACACAAAGCATGCAGGAAATAAAGAATCAATTCAGGAAGTAAACTTTCATAAGCACCTCTATAGTTAGTGAATCCTCCGCAATGTCGACAATTTTAGCTCTGAATATGTCCACCAATTTATAGGATGGCAATTCAGGTAGAAGGATGGCATTCAGGTAAAGGATAACAATTAGGTGCGCAACCATGCGTTATCATATCAAATTGGAAATTATGCAGGAATAGGCATTTGTAGCTACAAAAGACATTTTTGAAGTAGTGCACTGAACAACTTATATCAAATGCACTAAACAAAGCATGTAAAGCAAGGTTTAAGACTTTTGATTACCTGTTTAGCCTGGTAACCCAATTGCATACACTAGATAACCTGTCCAGCTCTGGTATACCTTTAGCACGAGCCAAGAATCCCTAGAGGTAACATTTCCGATTACAGAATGCATAAGAATACCAAAGTAACCTGATTTTCCATTAATTGTGATCTAATTAAACCTTTATGTACATGACAGAATCTCTGGCCAGGGAGTAGTAACACCTGCTCGACAACCTCCAACATTAGTACCAACTATAACTCATGAGAGCCATCTACGATGTAAGTATTTACAAAACAGCACTAAATGTAATTTGCACCAAGAACAGATTTTAAGACTTCCTTTCCACATACTAGAACTGCAGAGTAGCAACTTAATTTCCGCTGCATTCCTTGCGTATATATCATAGAACCTCACTGATCTTTGAGCCTGTGAACCAAAACAAATACCTCAGTGAACACCCAACTAATGAACAAAGAACTACCTAGCACATATCATTTGAGCTGGCAAACCAAAACATCAACTCATATGACTAGATCATATGCTAAGTTATAGAAAATTACATCAAAAATCATATGATTTTATACATGTTCTTCTCTTGAACTTGAATTGAAACCTCTTGAAGTAAGTCAGGAAAAGAAGGAAAAAGAAGGAAAGGTTTTTGATGAAAACCTGCGCACAAACAATTAATAATAAGAGGAAAAAGAAGAACGAATCAGATAAGAGGTCCACCGACTTAAAGAATAAGTAGTTCTAGATCTACAATTATTAATACTTTGAAACATTAAAACTGTAGAAATCAGGAAAAATATGGGAAACAAAATTGAAATCCAAAACCTAGTGAGATGTGAAATTTCATAAGTGAATTTGCAAATTATAAGAGTAAAAAGAAGAACGAATCCAAGAAGAAACCCTAAAAATTGAAATTAATGATCTAGAAACTTGAAGAAAAATTTCTGAAAATTGACCAGTACTCAAATCCGTGTTAGATACAGAACCTTCTTTCAACTGAAACTAAACCCAAATGAACAGAGAACGACGAAGAAGGAGATCTCGATTTAAAATCACTTAAGAGAAAACCCAGCTAGCATTCAACAATACGCCTACACCTAAAAAACGACATCTCTCTTAACTTGATAACCTAACATTCGGTGAAAGAGACAAGAGATTTACACTAAGATGAAATAAGGAGGAAACCAGTATGTCTTCAAATCCATCTGATGATTTTGGGTGTAGGTTATAATGATTTTGAGTTTCAGATTGGGTTTCTAGGTTTCAATTTTGGGTGTAGTCGGGAACAGATTTGATTGGGAAGAACTGAAGAAGCTGATATCGATTTTGATTTTCGATTGATGATGGTGGTGGTTTCAGAGAGTAAGAGGAGGAGAAAACGAAGAAGATAAGGAAAATAAGATATCTGGTAGAGAAAAGATCGAACCAAAAAAGATAAGGTGAATTTTTTTTATTAAATGGACGGTTGGAGATTTAAATGGACGGATATGATGGAAGATTCAAATGGACGGATATGATGGAAGATTGAAATGGACGGTTATGATGGACGGTTAATACACGGTTGAGATTGAAATGGACGGTTAAGATGGACTGTTTGGTGTTCGGTGTTGGGTGTTTGGTGTTTGGTGTTCGGTGTTTGGTGTTCGGTGCATCTACGACAACCCTTATTAAGGGTTGTCAATGATCATTCGAACACCAAAAGCAACACCCCTTAGTGAAGCTGTAAATTTATATTCCAATTTTGCCCCTATTTTGGTAAATAATATGCACACTTCAATAAAATAGATTAGGGTATATTAGTAATTTGATGTGCCATAAATATTTGATTTGACCATTTTATCCCTATTAAAAAAACAATAAATGCACGTTACATATAAATTGGCAAGGGTATTATGGTATCATGAAAGTTCGTATGTCGTTCTACTACATTCGAAGCTCGAAACGGCACCTGAGCTCCATATTTATCAGTTTCCATGACAGATTCTGATAAATTTGAGGTTAGAAGTCACTCAGAGCTTCGATCTTGATAGTTGGTATGTCGTTCTACCACATTCGAAGCTCGAATCGACACCTGAGCTCCTTATTTACTAATTTCCATGATGGATTCTGATAAATTTTAGTTTAGAAGTCACTCGAAGCTTCGATCTTGATAATTCGTATGTCGTTCTACCACATTCGAAGCTCGAATCAACACCTGAGCTCCATATTTATCAGTTTCCATGACATATTCTGATAAATTTGAGGTTAGAAGTCACTCAGAGCTTCGATCTTGATAGTTGGTATGTCGTTCTACCACATTCGAAGCTCGAATCGACACCTGAACTCCATATTTATCAGTTTCATGATGGATTCTGATAAATTTGAGGTTAGAAGTCACTCAGAGCTTCGATCTTGATAGTTCGTATGTCGTTCTACCACATTCGAAGC
>JAJJMA010118567.1:0-10438 GCA_023529015.1 Papaver nudicaule
CAAATCCGTTCATTATGGTACCCTTTGTAAATCCGTAAGGTCCATACAGGAGAAGGAGAACAATTTGATACATATTTTCCGATCAAACCCAAAATTTAGTGACGTACGATCAATAGAAATGTTGGTATTTTTCCTTATTCATTTTTCCACGTATTGGACTTCTAGAAATTTCCTTTTAAAAAGTGATGTATGATACCAGCAAATGTAATTTGATTGGACATTTAATTATTTTGGAGTACATTACAGTGTTGACTTGCAAGAAAAATCTCAACATAAGGTGGCGAACACTCTATGATAGCAAGTTATGCTGGCAAAGTTGTGAAAAAAAAAACGCAATTAAACCGGTTGTCAAATTTCCATTACAGTATGATGCATGACAGTCATCCACACACAATGCAGTGTCAAGATTGTTAATTATTTAATTAGGCCAGCAAGCATTAGTTTTTCTATATAGAGGCTATTTTTTTTTAAGATTGCTATGACTCCAGTTCTTTGTATTTGGATTTTTGGTAGATGCATTATTTTAATTTTTATTCCTAAATCGAGTGGTAGCCGATAAAAAAATAGAAGACACACAATTATTACAAATGGAAGCCCTGTTGGCATTCTACAATGCAAATGGTGCCAAACCTGGAAGCCTTCTTCTACATCCGGAGTGCCTAATAATTTGGCAAATCATTTGAACCCGTGCAACGCACGGGCTTACCACTAGTATTGAATAAATAAGAATCGACTACAACCCGACTTGGAACAAAAAATTACATGTGATACAACTTTCAATAGAAAGAGTAAGACCAAAAAATTCCTTGCAGAACTGTAAAGAAAAAACAAAGCCCAAGAGACATAACCTTATTGAAGCCCAACAAACCCCTTACAAACTTAACAACAATTAAAAAAGTGAATGGATCCAATGACATGGTTTAAATGACACTATCCTGACATTGTGGTGTCATTTTTTTATAACTTTCAAATGGCAATGAATTTGAAGTTAATTTTTTTGTGGGATGTTCTTGTTATATAGTTTTATGCTACCACAAAAAATGAGCGCATTGCGAAATGTTTGAATCCACCATTTACCACTTTCAGATTTAGCCGTTAGTTAATTTTTCTATTCATTAATGGTGTTGAAAATTACATAGAGAAAACAATGATAATTGTTTCCGTAAAATTACATTATAAAAGAGAGAGAAAGACATATACATCTATGCAAATGTATTAATCGTATAGCTAGAGCTTTCACCCGACTGGCAGAAATAACTAATCGGAAACATAATAAATAAGTGGGCACACGAATTTCCATTCTGTTAAACTCACAACCATATGATAATTAGATAAAGTGGTATGAACCCCCCTAAAATTGGAATGCCGGCAGAACCATTAAATCTTCACGCAGATAAGCAAATTTTGGACCATCCTTTGGTAAAGATATCAAGCACTTAATCAATCGTATATATACATATGAGACCTGTAAATTCTTAGCCTAACAAGTTCCTTAACAAAGTTGAAATGAAGAGCTAGGTGATTCATCTAGGAGTGAAAATTAGGATTTGAAAACGAGTAGGAAAGGTGTTCATATTATCATACTGCAGTATTGGAGAAGATAGCAGAAAGATATTAACTCTTGGGACAACTTGCACAACCAAATAACATCAGAAGAAGAGTTAGCCAAGTAATGATATTCAGCTTCAGCAGATGATCTAGTACTGGACCAAGAAACTGGATCTGCACCAAATGCAAAAACCACAAGTACTTCTTTAGTATCGGGATCTTCATCCCAATCAGCATCACCAAAGCCATTAATAGCAGAAAGACCCTTATTAAATAGAATGCCATAATCAATATATAATCCATTTCACATATCTCAAAATTCTCTTTACAACAACTAAATACTCAATGGTGTAAGACTGCATATGTTGGCAAACTAGATTCACGAAAGCACCCATAAGGGATATGTAAGCAGTAGGATCATCAAGATTTGTACAAGGGGAAGAGAGAAGCTTGTAGCTAACACGAACAGGTGAAGAGCATGGTTTTGCACCAGTGATATCATATTTGTCCAGCAAGTCTAGTGCATATTTAGCCTATGACTTAAACAAGTGTGTTAAAGCATTGCTCGGTTGAACCCACTGGCGTTGGTATGTCAAGTCAGTTGTCAAGTTTAGTTTCCAAAACACAATCCTTGATTTCGTTCTACAATATCACTTCGTACTAGGATAGACTAGGTATTGAGATGAAGACCATTTGAAGATCTAATACCGGAACTTACACACTTGATATTTATCGTCCTCTCGTCAAAAGGTTGAAAAGGTTCTCCTTTATTTCGTATCTACCAATTATATCAATTTAATAGTCGATGATGTTGTACATATTGATCTTAAAATGATCAAAATATGAGTTCTCTTGGCACATAGGTTGTTTCCATATTGACCAATGATTTCAAGAACTACAGTGGGAATAAAGTTAGTTTTGGAACGAGTACTTAACAACCTACGCGTTCATGAATGCGCTCATATGATGTGGAGAATTCCTGAACTCTAGCGTGACAAGTTATGTAAGCATTCATGAACGTGTTTATATCTGAGTTCAGTTTTTTCCCCTTATTAACACGTTCATGAACGCGTTCATAACAGGCTCTCGAAACTCTTTTCCACCATTTTGACGGAACCTTTTGCATGGTTTACTTGCTAAGCCATTTCCATATACTTCACATAACTCAAGGTGAGTCTTCTCACTAGCTAAATTACTTTTGCTAAAGTAATGAGATAAGATTGGGTTGGACCTCTAGAAATTTATTGGACATCTCATGTTCGAGACCTTACTTGAGCCCTACTCAAGGTTGCTTAATTTTCAAGCAATCCTCCCTTGATGATCAATATAAATAGATGACCTTGTGCAAAGATACAACCAACCCTGTACACATTATTGTGTATCCTTGCATAAAGGTTCGTCGTCATCTCGAAACGTATTTTCTTTAGGTTACGACTATTGAAAGACTTCACTTGAGGACCGTGAAGCACATGTCTGATTTAAAATCCTGATCATGTATGGTCGATTGTATTGTTATCATTCAAATTAAAGGCCAAGATTTTGATGGAAACTTCGTACGGCTGTACTTAGTGTTATAATTCCTAGAAGTTACATTCAAGAATTAGGTCTTGTATCAAGTTCGTCACGGTTTACAAGTTAAATCAGTTAGGCTAGATCAATAAGCTCTAACTGGTATATCGATTTCCATTAACCTTGACTTTAAGCTAAAGTAGATCACCTTTCATATTCTTTGTTAAAAGACAAATCGAGTACAACCAGGTGTCCTGTTAGAAGCAAGGTAGCGCTTGTCTTCACGAAGGACTGTGGAAAAACTCGTAGGCATATAAGGGCATCAGCTAAGGGAATCAAGTATGTAGGTTCTTGCGGGAACCAAGAGACGTAGGAGCATAACGGTAACTGAATTGCTTGGAAGGTTAATTCAGTCTCAGTTACATTCTAGTCCGAAGTCTGAAAGTAGGCTAGCGTCTGTATTTTCTTAATATTTGTGGGTGTTCAAATTTGGACTAGGTCCCGGGGTTTTTCTGTTGGTTGCGGTTTCCTCTTTAACAAAATATCTGGTGTCTTGCTTTACTTTACCTTCCGCATTATATTATCTATGATCGATATAATTAAAGTATTGCAAGTTTGTTGATTAAACCTTTGAGTGATTTCATCTCTTTGAGATCTACAAGAACTTCTTCCTGTTAGGGATTCAGCTCTTGAATAGAACTTGACTCAGATAATTGTTTGAATATTAATTTGTGAGATCGTTCAAACAATCTAATCAACTAGGTTCGCAAATTAAAAAGTTGATGTGTACTTGGTATCCCCTCCTTTTCAAAGTGGGTACCATTCCTCTTGACTTCAAGACCAAGAAAGTAATATAGACAATTAAATGCTTGATTGAAAAATGAGACTGAAGTTATGAAATCAATTTAGTACAGTAATCATTAGAGTTGTTTGTCTTAATGATGTCATCAACACAAGCCACAAAAGTTGTAAGTATGGAACCAATGTTCTGCAGAAATAACAAAGTGTCAGATGTTGATGGTTTAAACTTTTAAGAAATGAGAACATTCATCAGAATCGCATACCGAGCTCTAAGAGCTCTTGTTTTAAACCATAAATGGACTTATGCAATTTGCAAACATAGTTAGGATGGTCTGGATCCAGAATGGTTTTTGGTGGGGGATCGGTGAACAAAAGATTTTGACAAAACCTTTTGACAAATCATATCATCCATTAGATTATAAAAATCTAATGGTTATATTCATCGATGACGTGGCATTAAAACTAACACTATTACTTGTTTGGCTCAAAATAATTAAGAGTGATTGCTAATAAGACCACCGGGCAGTACATGAGTTTTTTCTTTCTTGATCCATATCTATGATTGGCTTGATTATCTGTGTCTATGATACAAAGTAGATTTTTTTTCCATTGATCAATGTTGTCGGTTTCCATCTTTTTCCTTATCATATTTGGTTCTCTGTTTGATATACTCTCATAATTTGAAGTCTGTGTGGTGATGATGGGGTTGGACCAGCCAATCGAACGAGCAGCTCTATTAAGATTTAGAAGAGATTGATCCCCTCCACACAAACACTATGTGT
This sequence comes from Papaver nudicaule, assembly GCA_023529015.1. Lineage (NCBI taxonomy): Eukaryota > Viridiplantae > Streptophyta > Magnoliopsida > Ranunculales > Papaveraceae > Papaver > Papaver nudicaule. Next base: position 4,641 of record JAJJMA010118567.1, read on the forward strand.
TTTCCTTCAAGCTGTTTTGATTGGTGCGATTCAGGCAAGATTGAAAATGGAAAAGAATTAAAAACAACCCGTGCTATCCCTCCGTGCTATCCCTCTGTCTTGATTTAATAAATCGCTGATTTATCTTTAACAGGATCTTGCCGTTGATGGAGAAATTCCCGTAAATCAATTCAGTTTGAACTTTGACATATGATAATAGCCCAAAATCAAGGATTATTTCTATGATCTCATATGTAATTAATTCTCAACCAATATGTAATTTTAAATACATTGGATTATGATTCTCGCATGTATGATTAGAGTTAGAGTTAGAGGAATTTTGAGTTAGACTAAAGCTTACACTTAAATTGATCATAAGCTAGGGTTAGAGTCTGTTAGACTCTATGTACGAATTTTGACTGTATATGTATGAGTTTGAGCCAAACAAGCACTACCATTAATTACTCGGCCATATAATTGATTTGCTGGACCGTTAGATTTTTTAAAATCTAATGGATACTATAGTTTGTCAAAAGGTTTTGTCAAAATCTTTTGTTCACCGATCCCCTTCGTTTACATATACAACTATATTTAAGAAAAAAAAATTGGTTGTAATGTATATTCAAATCATAAAAAACTCTTTATGTTTTTCTTATCAGCGTATTAGGGAAAGAAAAAAAGATGATGTTTATATAAGAAAACAAAACAAAAAAGATCTTATAATGAACCATCTAATCAATTTTCCACGGATTCTCTACCATATCAAAATCACCCCAAGTACTTAAGTGATACATTACCAACAAACCAAGCACGCTCGCCATTTTATGAGTGTTTAAATGTATTCTTATAACTAAAGTTGTAGGAATATAATATTTAAACCGTTAAATTTACCTATACTAAAACTTATCACTTTTATGGATCTTCACATGGTGTATGCTCACTGAAATTACCTTGCCTTAGACATTCTATGTTATTTCTTTTGTGTCGAACTGATAAATCAATGGATAATGATGAAAGACATGGTTGTTTATGTGAAAAATTATCTCTGGTAGACTTTGGAGAATAAATAACACCACTTGGAAGTGGTCGTCAATATAAATGATGTTCATTCTATTAAACAAATAAGATAATAATAAAAAGAAACTCGTTGGTATTCAGATCCTTCTCAACCAATCAAGTCTTTGGACGGAATTTTGACGAAATCACCCCCCCCCCCCTTACTTTTTCCCATCAAACGATACCGATGTTGCTAGACTTCCCAGTATCGTATATTTTCATGCTGGCGCATTCATCTTGTTTAGTGAAGACAATGTTTTTGATAACGAACCGTGGACACGTTACTGTAGTGAATTTCTTACTAATGTGATCTCAGTTAATTTTTTGCTTAGCACCTGAACATAAATTACCAGTTACTTTTGGAGACAGCGCGGATGCCATTTTCTGGCTTAAAAACCAAGCAATAGATCCTAATGGTGAACAATGGTTGAGAGATTGTGCTGATTTTTCGAGGTGTTAGATTTTGGGTAGAGCACAGGTGCTACAATTGCATATTATACGACTTTATATACAATCGGGATGGATATAGAACCGGTTAATTAAGCTATCAGGGGTTATTTTAAACCAACCTGTTTTCAGTGGCACCAAAAAACTTAAGTCAGAAAGGAAATATAAGAATGACATAATCATCCCAACTCTAGCAATTGATTTAATGGTGGAATTGTCATTACCACGAGGATCTGATCATGACCAATGAATGTCTTAATCCAAAGGCTAAATTTGTTGGGCCTGGTCACTCCTTATGGTCCAACAACGAGGTTAGCCCTTAACGTCCGGTTAAGGATGGGCATAGCAAATGCCATGAAATGTTTTAAAGAAAACAGACAGGAGTTTTCTCAATTCATCTTCTCCTGTCCGTGTTTAGGAGAAAAGAGGTCAAAAGTGAGTTTTGAGAGTAGCCACCATTAGAGGTTCTCTTGGGTGATGATTCTTTGTGGGTTTTGAAGAAGGAGAAGAAGGGTTCTTGATTAAGGGTCCGTTGGTTCATTGGTGAGGTTTAATTTCATCAATTTCTTCATCTCTACAAAGGGGGAAAACTTAGGGTTTGATCAAACCCTAGTAGTAAGTATCTCTACACTTGCTAGTTGTTGATTCTTGTTGAAACTTACCTATTGGGTAAAGAAATTAGTGTATCCACCATTGTGTTGGTGAGTATTTTGTTGATCCACCATTTGTGGTGAGTTAGGGCAAAGTTAGCCAAGTGCAAATTGTATATTGCACTTGAGGTTGTTGTTGTGTATTCCATTTGATTATAGTGGAAGTTTGCCCCGTGGTTTTTACTCCTCTCATTGAGGTGGTTTTCCACGTTAAAACCGGTGTCGCATGTTTGTCTTCATTTCGTCGTTTCGTGATTATTTCCGCATTTTGTGTTGCATCCATATTGTGCGCAGTCTCGGATTTTGCAGGTCTCCCCCAACAAAATTAACGTATTATGATAATATAAGAAAATTGCCAAGGTGTTTGATAAGAGGACTTGAAGGAGACCCAATATTGGATCGTCGGGTGGAACTTGTCAGATTGTTGATTAGACACAGTGTTCAGTTACTTCTCATTTTAGCGAGTTAGGTTTCCATTTGGGTGATTTTATTGATCCTAAGAGACATTTAACTATGTTAGGATACAAAGAATTCATCCTATGAGAGGGGTGGATATCGACTAAAGTAATGTTTGAATGGGTTTACATTTGATTGATACAACAGTCTTACAACATAGAATGCTTTCCAGCATACATATCCAACTCAAGAGGCTTTCCTTATTTTGATTGTATCCGTGCAACAAAGGGAGCTTTCTTTTACCTGCAGTAAGTCTTCGTACATATGTTGTTAGTGGGTTTTTGATGTTTGTAATGAAATATTTTGGTTGCTCATGAATAAGTATTGTGCCTTTAGAAAAAAAATCCCAAATAAACGCAAGTAAGGTTGTTTATACAACATATTGACTATACAAATTATGTGTTTTGTGGACTTTTGACGAATTTCAGTCTCAGTTAAATGTAGGTATCACAATTGATCAATGACCTTACTATCGTAATTGACATTGGGAAGAATACATTTCCTAAGTTTTGATTTATATTTGGAAAGTTTTTTTAGAGAGAGAAAAGAAAAATCACCTATTTGCAGAGATTTGCATCCACCAGTACTCCCAAGCAGAGAAGGATATAGCTTGGGGCAAGTGGTGGCAACTGCCCCCTAGTTGCTCCCAAGATTGTATTTTCTTTTCCAATGTTCTATATGGGTGTAGTAGTCTTGTAGCTGCAGGTACACTTGGATAGCACTAGAATTTACTGTCACATCCACTACCACTTATTCTAAAGTGCCCAACATTAAAAATCTTTATCTCACATTCCCAACAATCAACTCAAGATACTAAACAAAAAATCACACCAAAAATCCTAGAGAAAAATGGCAGATAATTCTTCAGAACCACCACTTCCCAATTAAATGACTAGTGCCATGAATCCATACGAACTACTCAGAATCATGCACAATCCAGCTATTGATACTCTTATTAGAAACTCTCCCAACCCCATCACCAATCCAAATGATGATCCAGACACCAAAGACGTTAACTCAAACCCCATAAACAAAATCAAGATCAGAAATTTCAAACCACCCCAATCTCAGCAGAACCATGAACAACTTTTTCCAATGATACTTTACTCAACTATATTCTATAATTTCAGCAAATCCATGGGGAATCAGTTATCCACAAAAGTACTCTCCGTGAAGTATCGTCTCGCATCGGAGCACCGACTACCAGCCTCTTATGAAGATGTTGTGGAATCTCTAATTTGGGTTCAAAAACAAGTTTTGGATACCATGAATGGTGAACCATGGATGAGAAATTATGGTGATTTCTCTAGATGTTTTGTTATGTGGTGTAGTGCAGGTGGAAACATTGCATATCAATGTTTTTCAGGAGCATCTGAATTGGATTTGACACCAATAACGATTTGTGGGTTAATACTGAACCAACCACATTATGGTGGAGTAGAAAGAACTAGTTCTGAATTGAGATTGGTGAATGATGAACGTGTGTCGTTAGTTGTTAATGATTTATTGTGGGAGTTAGCATTACCAATTGGGGTCAACAGAGATCTTGTTTATTGTAATCCATTTATCGATGAGAATTTGGAGAGGAAGTTAAGGTTTATAAGTAGGTGTTTAGTTGCTTTTAGTAAACGAGATCCGTTGGTTGTCCGAGATATTGAGTTTGCGAAGATGTTGGAAGGAAAATGTGTTGAAATTATGAATTGGATTGAGGAATCCGGGTTTTATGGTATGGCACATACTGATCAAAATAAGGTTGAACAGTTGTTTAAGGTTATCAAAGATTTCATTTTCTCTGAAGTTTGAGTTTACTGTCATATACGGGGTGCTGTAATAAAATGGAAAGCTACTTAACTTACTATTTTTTTTCGTTTCATTTCTTGTCATAGTCAATTTTAATAGCTTGTATGTGAGTTGTAACGTGTTTGTTTGCCGGAAAGTTTTTAGTTCATACTGGTATGAAGTTATGGTTGTGATGTTGTTGCTGATAATCTAGTAGTAACACGTGATGGAGGATAGATGTATTCGTACAATAGGGGAAAACAAAAGTTGGATAAAAACTCATATATGAACATAATTGAAGCAAAAAAAAAAAAAAAATCAAGTTTTTTATACTAAATGATCAAATTATATAGGCTTTCATCTTAATGAGGTTGTGTCTCTTGGGCTTTATTTTTTGTTACAATTTTAAAGGGATTTTTTTGTCTTACTCTTTCCATTGGAAGTTGCATCTCATGCAATTTTTTGTTTGAAGTCCGGTTCTAACCAATTCTTATTCCTTCAATATCTAGTGTTGTTATAGAAATAGTTTTGCAAATATAATTCACCTTAGTATTACAGATATATAATTATCAATCATAGAGGCATCAATAGAGAACGCAAAGAAATCTGATGAAGGTAGAGACCGCTGCAAATACAAAAGAAATTTGGACAGCATGTATGCATAATATGCAAGTTATGGCAATATTTTAAATATGCAAATCCATGGAACTGAGTTAAATGATAGATTTAGGTCAAACTTTTTTTAAATGGACACACAATTCTATGGAATCAGATAAAGACATCTAACTTCCATGAAAAAAGGGTTAATTCCATAGAATTAGATACTGTTAGGGCATTGTCCGGTCAAACCTACTAGCGTTGGTATTTCAAGCTAGTTGTCAGTTTTAGGTGTCAAAACTCAATTCTTGATTTAGCCTACTAGAGTTTAGATTTCGGAAATGGGATATAGACAAAGTAGTAGAGACCTTGAAGACGAAGACTGTGAAGACAAAGAAGACATCAATTATTCTTCATCGATAAAAGGTTAGTAGGAGTTATGACTTATGAATATTCTTCTATTTCTACTTCATCTATTCTTTCGAAATAGTCGACTACTTTGGTAGTGATAATAGTGATTGAGATCGTATTCTTGCGTAACATGGCCTTGTGTCATGACCAGTGTTTGATCCCACAAATACTGTGAGTCAAGAATGTATGAGACAGATTCGGTGCCATATGTCCATTACAATGGTTTGCTTGCAAATTGTTAATTGGATATGGATGAATCTAAAGGAGTGCTCTTGAGCAAAGAGTCCATGGATCACAGCTGAGGACGTTCTCACGTCTAAGTTCTGGCTCAGCCCAGTACTTCCAGCGGAATCCAGATTTGACGAAATCTGACAGGCGCACGGTTCACGAACCGGTTTGCGTACCAGACACTCGGAAATTCTC